>QUSF01000039.1:3799525-3837644 GCA_003676055.1 Chloebia gouldiae
GAATCTATTTAAGGGAAGCAGAATATGTGTTATGCAAGTAATGATGAAAAAGTCTGACCACTTAATTCTCAGAGAGGATACCTTTTTTCACAGGTGATATAATGTTTATATTGGATCTATATCAATATACATTTTAAGCTAGTAGATTGTGTCTTCAGACTAGCTTAAAACTATTCCTCAGCTCCGCTCTCTTTGCCTTTAAAAGTAATCATTGGTAACAAAAAATTCCATTTGCATGGGTTCCTCTGCTAGCTGAAATTTTGTGCAAGATAGTAATGCATGACCAAAAAAAAATCATTTAGCTATGTTGATGCTGCAGTGGTAATTGCAGTAAAATGAAAGAGGGAAAATTTTCCTCAAAAAAGCAAATAAGTATTTCCTGAAGCACTTACTAGATAAGCAGATATGTTAAATTAAGAAGATTTTTACTTTCTTAATTTCAGAAAGCTCCTTAATTTCCACGTTTCCACAGCCACATTTTCTTCATTATAAAGGGAAAAAAGTAATCACAAAAGCTAAATGATATTTATATTGATATGGGGAAACAGAACTCCACAATTCTGAACACAAAAAAGCTGACATGGACTTCTACACCCAGGCAAGAGTAGAATCATCCTGTATCACCAAAATGTGCATCAATGGCTACATTTTAGAGAACTACTTTCTCAAAATAGACCTGCCTTATAAGTACTTTGGTCAGTCATCATAGACTAATTAGCTGCTTTGCAATAAAATAGGTAGTTTAAAATTATGAGGCTTACTAGTATTGTGTGTGGTGCAAAACGGTGGTGAAGGAGTAAAGATGCTGTGAAGATGACCTTAGCCAGGTGTTAATGTTAATAGCAGTTGCACTCTCAGTGAAAGGCTGATGGAGACCACCAAGTGGAGAGGAAAAAAAATGGTTCTTGATGAAAACTTAATGGAAATAATAGAGAATATAGTTAATTTACAGAGATCAGAGAAAGGATGAATTGAAATACAAATATTTACTACGTTAACTTTTGTAAACAGCAATAAAACATCACAACAGGTTTTTGACAAAGCCTGAATATTTTACTTTTGCCTTTTAAAAGTGTAGAGTAATTTCAATATTTTTTTGTATTTTCATTTGTAGCAAAAGGCTTTAACAAATGACAGGCTTTAATCTTCCATAATGCTGGAAGCAAGACATTCTTTGATAAGAAGCAGATTTTCCCTGCTTAATATTTTTATTCTTTAAAAATGTAGCAAAAAATTTAATTGTGGAGCATCTGCAATGACCTTGATAAAAATAAGAGGCTACAGGGGAAAAAATTGCTCAGTCATTCTTTTTCTTCAATCTTAAAAACAAATACTTGGCTTGCGAAAACGAGGTAGGAAGAGTAGCCCAAAGCCAGCACATAGAAGGCATCTTTCTAGAAACTTCAAGGAACGCTGAATTCTGACGAAATTTCACAAGCCTCCAGTAAAAGTCTGGCCTTTGTTTCATCACAAAAACCCTACAAGAATAGTCTAATTAGTGGCAAATAGCAAGCTCCTTCATAGTCTCTTACCCATAGGAATAATTCATACTCTGGAATGTGGAATCACTCCACAGCCACTAACTATGCATCTTACCAAAGATGCTGCAAGTGCATCTTGGCTAGAGATGCAGTTGTGCAGACAAAATGTGCTGTTGAAACCAAGAGTGAAACATAAAATGAATGTCCTTATGCCAAAGGCTGACAAGGGAATAAACTGCGCTGAGGGAAGACCATGGAGAACTGAGTGGTGGCTGTTAGGATGAGAAAGGTGGGAAGGGTGAAATTCATTGGGTGGTCTTTAAGAGGGAGTTGCCCCTGTCCTGTGGAGGGTTATCCCCTGACTCAGACCTCTCTTGCAGCCAAAGAAGTTCTTCATTCACTTTTAAAGACTCAGAATTAATCTAAATTGCTCTTTCACTGCTCTTTGCAATATGCTGCAGTGGACTGTTGCCTGGTTTTAAAACCAGGAGTTATTTTCTTAAAATCTGGTGTTATTTTCTTAAATTCACAATACTCTTATTCATTACAAGATGACAGTGCAGAATAATGACCGTCTGCTCCTTTATTTTTAAAACAAAAGTTTTAATACTATAATCTGTCTTCTGAAGTCTTGTCATGGAGACACAGGGTCTTACAGCCCTCATGTAATGGTTGTGTACCTGCATCATACAACACAATCTACTGCTTTGGATCTGATAAATGTACCTGGTGTTTGCATCAGTGTTTCTGTTCCATAAAAATAATGAAACCAAGCAACACTCCTGTTACAGTACCAGGCTTTGCTTATTTTCAGTAATAATGTCCAGGAAAAAGTAGATTTTTAATTGCATAAGGCTTCCATGCTGGATAAAAGATATTGAGGTATTTGATATAAGGTTTACATGAGACTAGAGTATTAGCAGCATTTTGGTAATTGTTCTAAGCTCCACATTTTTCTAATGTCCTTGAAATTAGCAACCATGCACATTTATGCATGATTCTATATTGATTAAAAGCAACACTACACATATCAGGGTGTCTGTCATGTTTTCTTTAGATCCTCTACATAGACATTTCCATAAATTTAATGTTCAAAGTATTGTCAAATCACTTAAAATGCACAGCCATATATGTAATTTCCTCTCTTCTGAGTAATTGTCAATAGCAGTAAGCATCTATTTCATAATTTTTCATGAGAGAGTACATTGTAATTATTTAGCTAAAAATTAAAATTTTTCCCAAGATTATGTTACTGTCATACATCACTTCCTCATCTCCCTGCTGACATTGCTCCCACAAGGACAGTGCTTGGACCAAACCTGTCCAATGTCCTAGCTTGCAAAGCAAGACGTATTCTATTTGCCATCTGTTAGAGGTGTGGCAGTAATCTTCTGTTATTTGGGCAGTTTTCTTTATCTCTTCCACAACCAATCCTCCCTCTGGGGAGATATTTTCTGTTAATGGGCCATTGAGTGTCACTGCTTGACTGATAAAATTACAGCATCCCATAGTGCGATGCTCCACCCAGAGCGAGGAGACAAGGATTCCTAACTGGAGATAATCTGAGTTTTTGGGACACCAGACTCTGCCTTTCCACTGGGTTCCCAGAGGAATAGCTGCCTTTTCCACTGGATCTTCAGAGGAAGGCTACACCTTTCTGCAAGATCACTGCTCTAACAAAACCACATCTGCCACTCCAGGAGGATGAAGCAATTGGACAATTCCAATTGGACTCCTACTAACACACTGGCAAACAGGGTGTCAGGTTGTATTCTGACTCTGACAGTGGTTTTTCTTTTATATTATTGCAGTATTTTGGGTTTTTTTTTTTTTCACTTTTCCTAATAAATTTTATTTCTGACTTGGATCTCTCACTGGTTTTGCTTTCAAGCCAAAACAACAACCCAAAGGATTCACATGCTTAGCAATGTGAGCAGGAGTAAGACTTCAACCATTTACTGAGCAACTAGGTGAATCTATTACACACAGTGACACAAAGGTAGTGTAGATTTATCCATAGTAATTCAGTGGAATTCAAACCTCAGAAACACTAAGGTAGTCTACAATCAAAGTGCTGATTCAATTCTGAAAGAGTAATATTAAAAAGAAAATAGTACATTCTCATAATAAGCTGCAGATAATTCCAAGAAAGAAGTTTAAGAATAGATCTATCATAAAAAATTATAGGCAGGTAATTATTTCAAAGAACCCCAAAATTTGAGTTTCAGATTAACCACAAGATTCAGTTTTTATCTAACAATTACCTCACCCAAAGCTGATTTAATAATTTGAACTATATAGCGTAAAAACCTCATACAATGCAATACCCCATCTCATATATAGTGATAGCTCATATATTCAAGCATATGTGAATAATTTTAAACCACAAACCAATATTGCAAAATTCTATCCTATCATACTTTTCTTTAAGTTTGCCTATATGTTAGAATAATATGATCCCAGAATCTTAGTTTTAAATTACACTGCAAGTAAAATGTTGGTATAAAAGATGTTATAATGAAATGAGATGTAAATCTACAGTTACAAAAATCCAAACGCTAATTCAGTGAAGAAAAATTGCAGCTTTTTTGGGATCAGAGAGGGCTTTGAATGTACAGTAGTTCATTTGTTAATGAATGCAGAATAGCCAGGAAATAAGAGACCTGTTTCATTATGACTGCCCCACAGTTACTCTAACCCTTATATTGCAAGAGCATGAAGAGAATAAAAACTTCTTAAGCTGGTTGTCCTTCACTCCGAGACAGGATAATCTTTGAGAAACATTTTACGGTGCATCTTTTGAAGAAAAGTGCATTAGTCTTTCTTGAAAAAACATTTGGTTGACCTTGAAAATAAAGCATTAATGAGAAGTATGAGCAGAAGTTTTCATTATTCCTTAAGCCCTCCCTTCAGAGAGACAAAAAATTTCTCCCTCCATTGCAGCTCCACAATACCCAGTTGCCAAGCAACTGATCTTTTATGGTGGATCTCCATGGCAACTGATGTAAACAAAATCATAAATCCCATTACCTAACTAATACTAAGGCTGTGCTATAAAAGGAGAAAGAATCATGCTGAAGTTTAAAGACATAATACATAAGAGTGACAATGAGATTTTTTTTTTTAAAAGTGTTGCTGAAATTACAGTTAATATGTTTTTTTACCAAACTTTCTAATTTTGCAATTTTCTGAAAGCCATTCAAAATAAATTTTCTCTTAATTTATTAAGTGCATTTTCAGCATAATTACCCTGCATAAGGAAACCACTACACTTGACAGGTAAAACTGCAATCACCATTAAGACCAGCCTGTGCATGGAAGAATTGTGCTAACATTGTACTAGTGAGTTGAAGAGCCTTTAGGTAGATAAAACAAAACTGAAGTTGACTGGTAAAGTAGGGTGGCTAAGCAGGTTCAACTATTCTTGCCTGTGAAAAAGTCCAAATAGAAGTTAGAACGCAAAGTTCATCTTTGCTCCAAGTGAGAAATTCAGAACCAGGTCAGAAGAGAACACAAGCTCATGGACGCTTCAGAAGGGCCTTGCAGCTATGACAAAAAGGTACAGGTAAAGATCTGAACTATGCATGCAGCATTTTCTTTATCTCAGTGGTTGTAACACCCACTTGGACACCCTCATCAACAAGTAATTTTAGCAGAGTCCTTTAAAGACAGAAAAAAATTGAATTTTCCATCTTTGAGTGGAAATAAGTTTCATTTGCATTTTGTTGTTCAACTTAGTCTCTGTTTATATGTTTCCCTGTATGTCACAAACAACAAACGTCTGGGGCTTTTCTCTTCTTAAAGACCTCCTTCTGGATAGACTCTGTCTTTTAAATATCAGTTGGGCATGTGCACTCACAATCTCCCCTAGGATGGCACCCAGTTAGATCACTAACTTTTGTTACATTGTCATGCATCTAAAAAGTGATCCATAGCTGGCACTTTTGTGACTGATTCTACTTTTAAATATAATCAGCTTACAATATATCCAAATACAAAGAAATCAGCATACATACAGATCCATGTATTCTCTTTTAAAACTGACCACAACATTTGTTTCTTGACTGGTGTGTATTCAAGTTATACTTCCAAGAAGGAATTAAATTTTTGTATCCAAACTATTCATCACACTTTTCTTATCTGAATTTATAGTACAGATTGATTTTAGAATTTATCCATTTATAACTGATCAATTTTAGAAACAAGGATATGTTTTGTGTTACATATTTAACAATTTTTTAAAGTATGCAAGAGTGAAAATTCACAACTGCAAACTAATAACAGTGGCAAGAGTGTTACTTTTTTGAGTATATACAAATTATTCTAAAGTACTGACTATTCCTTGTGTGAACATCTGTAGTCTTTAAAAAACTATATACATTAATAGATTTTGCATGGAGCAAGCAATAAAAACAGGAAAATTGTAATTTATAGAGATCTTCACTGGAAGAGTGTGGATTTCTTCTGTCTCTTATTGGCTCAAAGCAGTATCTTTTAAAATGGATTACTAAATACTGAAGAAAGGACTGAAGAATTCATATGTTGAACCTTAGGTATGTACAGTCTAGGTCAAACAATATACTTTTCAGATACATGTTACTATATGATGGCATTGCATAGTTCAAATTGGACTAACCAGTACATTTCTTTACAAAAAAAAAAAAAAAGAATTATTTACCTGTCATTGAATTTTCTTTTAGAGACAAAAGCCCTTTTTGAAATATTAAGTGAAATCCACAATAGTCCTTGTCAATGATAATTAAGTCCTTTAACAACTCTCTAGCCTCTAAAAACTTGTTTTGATAGTAAGACAGACATACCAGAAATTCCTTGAAGTACCTCTCTAGGTTTGCCTGAGGACCTAGAAAGGAATGAAGAATCTGGGTCTTTTTGTAAGAATGTTGTGGAATTTGTGTGGTCTCCCTTCCTCAGTTAAATTACTCTCTAATTGCTTTACAAATATAGTCTGGGTTAGAAAAGGATTGGAACAACAAATCCTTGGAAACACAGAAAAATAGGATCACAGAAATATAGACTCAGACAATGGTTTGTGTTGAAAGGGACATGAAAGGTCATGTAGTTCCAGCCCTCCTGACATAGGCAGGGACATCTTCCTCTAAAACAGGTTGCTCAGAATCCTCTGCAGCGCAGACTTGAACACCTCCAATGATGGGGAGTCCACAACATCCCTGGATAAGGTGTTGCAATGTCTCACTCCCTTCACTGTAAAAGCTTTCTTCTCAACATTAATCTAAAACTGCTCTCTTTCAGCCTTAGGCCATTCCCCTTTGCCTTATCATGGCACGCTGTTGTGAAAAATCCCTCTCCAGACAACTTTTAGGACCCTTTTAGGTTTTGGAAGGCCATCACAAGGTCTTCCTGGAGGCCTCTCTTCTCCAGATTGAACGACCCCCACTGTCTCAACCTGTCTCCACTGTCCAAGTGGAGAGCAGTGATGAGTGGTGTCCTCAGGGGTCAGATCTGGCACTGGGACTGTTCCACATCTCTGTCAGTGACACGGACAGTGGGGTTGAGTGCACGCTCAGCAAGTTTGCTGATGACACCAAGCTGAGTGGTGCAGTCAACACACTCAGATGAAAGGATGTCATCCAGAGGGACATTGACAGACTGGAGGGGTGGGCAAACCTCATGAGGTTCAGTAAGGGCAAGTGCAGGGTCCTACACTTGTACTAGGGCAATCTTAAGCCCAGGCTGGGCTGAAATAGATCAAGAGCAGTCCTGGTGCTGTTTGTGGAGGAAAAGCTCTATATAATTTGGGTATAAGCACTTACAGCCCAGCAAGCCAATTGTATCACAGGCTGCATCCAAGGCAGTGTGGTCAGTAGTGTGAGGGAGGGACCTCCCTGCCTCTGCTGTGCTCTGGTGAGACCCCACCTGGAATGCTCTGCCCAGTTCAGGGGCCCCCAACATAAGAATGACAAGAACCTCTTGTAAGGAGTCCAGAGGAGGCCACTAAGTTGATCAGAGGGCTGGACCACCTCTCCTATGAAGATAGGCTGATCGAATTGTGGTTGTTTAGCCTGAAGACCACCATGCTTCATGGAGACCTTACAGTTGACAGCAGCTCTTTGATTATGACCATCTAGATAATTCCTAACTGACTAAGTGATCCACCCAACAAGCCCAAATTTTTCCAGTTTAGAATAAAGGATGAAATCTGGGACAATGACCACTGCCTAGCTCAAGGCCAGGTAGATGACACCTGCCGCCCTTCTTTCTTCCATCATTGTTGCAATCCTGCCATAGAAGGCCACTAAATTTGTCAGGACATCTTGGCTGCCATCTTCTTATTTTTCATGTGTTCTTATTGCTCTTTTTTAAATTGGGCTTATATTTCCCCCTTTTAGAGTCAGTGGGAGCCCCATCAAATTGCCATTAGTCTTCAACTACAATGGGCAGTAGTTTAACCACCTCCTTGGCCAGTTCCTTCAAGAGCCTCAGATGCATCTTATCAGGTCCCATGGATCTGTACACCCTCAGGTTGCTCAGATGTTCTTGAGCCTGATCTTCTCCTGCAGGCAGGGTAGTTCTTCACTTTCCCAATCCCTGCTCTCCACTTCTGCAGCTTGGGTGATGTGCATAGAGCACTTGCTGGTGAAGACTGAGGCGAAAAAGTAATTGAGTACCTCAGCCTTCTCCATATCTTGGGTAACCAGGTTTCCTGTATCCTTCCTAAGAAGACTCACATTTTCCCCAGCCTTTCTTTTATTGCTAATATAGCTAAAGAACCTTTTTTTTTAATCCTTGATTTCCTTGGCCAGATTTACATCTGCCAGTGGTTTGTCTTTCCTAATCATCTCCATGGCTGTCCAGACAATTTCTTTGTATTTTTCTCAGGCTACCTTGTCTTGTTTTCATATTCAGTAATATCTCTGTTTGTGTTTAAATTTGTCCAAGGTCTCCTTGTTCATCCATGAAGACCTCCAGGCCTTCTTCCTGATTCTCTCTTTGTAGGGGTACATTTCTCACAAGCTTGGAAGAGACAATCCTCCAATATCACACAGGTCTCTTGGGCCCATTTTCCTTTTCAGGCTCTGTCCCATAGCCAGATCCTTCAAGAGGCCAGAGTCAGCTCTCCTGAAGTCCAACATATTCGTCTTATTTCTCTCTCTCCTCATTGCCCCAGGAATCTCAAACTACACGGTTTCATGGTCACTGCAGCCCAGCCTGCCCTTGGGATTGACTTTCCCCACCAGGCCCTTCTTTTTGCTGAGAATAAGGTCCAGCCTAATGTCTCTCCTCCTTGGCTCCTCTATCACTTGGAGAAGGAAATTACCATCAGTACATTCCAAGAATCTCCTGGATTGCTTGTGCTCTGCTGTGTTCTCCCTGTAACAGGCGATGGGGTGGTTGAAGTCCCTCACGAGGACCAGGGCTTGTGCATGTGAATCTGCTTCTATCCATCCATGGAGGGTCCCAACACCTCTGCCTCCCTGGTCAGGCAGCCTGTAGCAGATCCCCACAATAAAATCACCTGTCCCTGACCTTCTTCCACTCCTAAGCCATACACTCTCAGTCAGCTCGTCATCCTTCCCCAGGTGGAGGTCCATGCCTCCAGAGAGTGTTCCATGCACTCATGAGAGCATCCTCTCACTCTCCTTGGCTTTCTAACCGCAGCTGTGATGAATGAATATTTTTCTGGCATTATGTAAAGAACCTTCCACCTGCATAAATGAGTAAGAAATTATACTAAATGGTGTTGGGCTCTGTATACAAAGTAGCCAAATATTTATATTTCTGCTTGCCTGCACATTTTTTGGATGAGAATAATAATAAAGGCACATAGAACCAATTGACATTTGACATCACAAAACTTGGCAAAATTCAACAGTTTTTCTTCCTGTGTGAGCCACAGCTGGAAATATAATGATGCTCTAGCTCACATATTTATTAGCAGAATAGGTGCAACAAATGGCTATTCTTTTGCACACTGGTCAGAACAAAAGCATTATATCTTTAAGTAAATGTGGAATTCTACCAGTGTTTTGGAAAGCAATGAGTAATTAGGGGTCTTGATGATAAATTTTGGTTAATATTACACTCTGCACCAGCTTCCAAATTAAAAAGAATACCTAGAAATGAAGTATCTGCATCAGAACCTCTGCACATCTCAACTGTGCTGATGCACATGAGTTAATAGATGAGTAGAACAGTACCTGGAAGATATAATCTAAACAATGGTAAGTAAGGCATTTGGAAACATGGAGAGCCTCAGCATCAAGAACTCAGAGGCTCTTACAGTTTTCAAAATTATGAATTACTGTTCCTCATAAAAAGGAGAAGGATGTTTGTTATTTTGGTTGACTCAGACTCAGACTGCAGTCAGAAATGTCTTGATTTCTTCATATTTAGGACTTTATTGCACATTCCTGATCATCTAACTGAGCAATATGCAATATTCCTGCTCATTTAACTGGGAAAAATGTATTGACTTCATATGAAGGATGCTAGAAGGAGGTTGTCACTTTTCCTGTTGACCCCTTTTCTTCCCATTGGTAAAACGGCACCCAGATTGCAACACAACAATGAAGCACTCATGCTTACTGAGGACATTCATTGAAATTGTCATGTGGCTAAATCTTTTGGTGGGTATAACTTTTCAAAACCCAAACCAAAACAGGAAATGTTTCATCCTTTGAGCCCTACTGCAGAAGGCTGAGAAGGACAGGTTAGACTGTCTTTCTACAAAGCTGAATGGCTCAAGCCATTGAGAGCACTCCTGTGCTCTCAAGTGTATTGAAAATTCAGAGGATCATACAATTTGACATCTACACCTCAAACCTGGCTGTACCACTGCAAATGTTTATGAAAACCATAAACAAATACCTTGTCTTTAAGGGAAGCCCCAGCATGTCCAAGTATTTCCTTACAGCTACCCTGCTTGTCAGAAAATCCTGCATGACCAAATAGAGAGTAAATGACCAAAAATTTTGTACAAATCTGTAACAAAGATTAACCATTAAATTAATTCCTACCCTTTTGACATATTCATTATTCTTACTCAAATTTTGTGTTTAAAATTTTTGTCAAAGTGATTTCAAAAATTGAAATTATTTTTGTTCTTTTTTTGTCAATTCAGTCATATCAGAAAAAAATTTGTGTTGTTTATAGATAGATTTAAATAAAGTAAGATTTAAATTATTTAAACATTTTTAAAATCTTAAATTAAGACAGATTTAAATAACAGTAAGACCTCTGTAAGATTAGTTTCCAAATGCAACCAGATTGATACCTATATGTGCTTATCTGACTTCCTGGATTTCAAGGAATTAAACTGTATTCTTACTCTCATGGTTAAATCAGCTTTGCTGCAGCTGTAAAGCTTCTACCTGGGTATGTAACTATGATCAGTAATAGAAATACCATATCAATATCACTTAACTTTACACACAGTCTTCACAGAGTTTGAAAAACTCTCAATTTATTGATTATAGAGACTGTATATCCATAGGGCATCACAAAATACTGTTTAGGCTATCTCTTTAGGATTAACTGTGCCTCTCCACAGCTACAGAATAGATTGCTTATTTTAATCTGTTGTTGCATGACATCAAGTTTGCCTCTAGAAAGTTTCCCCATAGTGTCTTCTAAGTACTTTTTGTAATTCTCTTAAATCTTCCTAAGAATAATTCCCCCTTTGAAGAGGGACATTAGATGAAAATGGGAAGAAATCCAGGAAATCCTTGATCATACAGAACATACGCTATTTTGTATTCAAATTGCAATATGTATTCTGACCAGAGAACAAACACTTCCTTCATAAATATTAGAACCCATCTTTTATGTCTCAGAGATGGACAGAAGAGGGAGTGGTTTGCCATCATCTTTTTAAGAGTTTTTTGCCTGATCTCAAAGTGTCCTTTTAGCAATAAGATAAAGGTTCTTTTGACCACTCTTTCCTATAAAGCTCAAGAAAAACAGAAAATAAGGTAGAAGGAACACACAAAATTCACAGGCCAGTCTTTAATTCCAGAAATTAACCAAATGCCTCTGAAATTCACAGGATACAGATAAGCTCTCAAGTACCACTGCATTTGATTTCAGAAGAACATGGAGGGTATAGCATAGCCTAAAGGTTATTGTCACAGAGCAAGCATTAAACTCCAGAGAAAGATATCAAACCTACCACCAAATAAAACATACAGACACACTATAAATGCAGATGGTTCCCAGATCAGTTAAGGTGAAAATATGATTTGTTTCTTCCAGTACTTCAAGTGATTTGATGGAAAGGAGGTGGACTAGTCAACTAAGATGAATGACAGTGGATACTGGTAATAACCACATACAATTAAGAAAATATTTTTCGTAATCATAAGTTCACTCCAGTCACTCAGATGAGCTGTTCCCAGTTTTTCTGGAAAACAGCACCTGTTCAGTAGAAGTACTGATTCTCTTGCACTTTAAAACCTTCCTGTTCCTCTTTCCCCACTGTACAAGCATTAACATATTTTTTCCCTACATTCCAAGGTATCACTCCACTGTCTCATTTTCTGTCTGTGTTTGACTCAAGCATCTCTTACTCAGTGTTGTTGGCAGCCTTTCTTGCTCAGGTATTATAATTAAGCAGCATTACCACAGTTAAGTAAAAGTAATTACACAAAATTTTAGTTAGGAAGTCTCTCAACTTCTCTGCTTTTTCTCAGACTTGGTGGAGGAATACTGGTACACAAGGTTTTATCTACATTTTCCACCTGTAGCACATCATATAGCAAGATAGGACCTTTTTCTATAGTCTTCCATGAAGAAAATCTCTCTCTCTGTGCTAAGAATAAACCAAGTCTATTGACTAGACTCATCTTAAGCACATGCAGCTCATATCAGCATTTTAATATGTTTTTAAGTTTAAGAAAGAAGTTCTAAATAACTAATTCAGTAAATTACACCTCTGTATTTGCTTTCAAATGCTTTTAAGGGCAAGAATCTTTGTTTCTCTACACCTCTTGCACAACCGTGTAGTTCCTTGGTAGTGGGAGAAATGCTGGGAGATGTCAGAATAACAACTGAGTGTGAGCTTGGCAGAATTTAAGAAAGGATTGTACATTTATGTGGATAATCAGACCATCCAAAGTTATTTTAAACAATGTAAAAATTAAAGAAATATATCTTAATTATTAATTTCTGACAGCAACCACTACCTACTTAAGATGCATGTAGAGATTTTTACCAGTAAGTAGGGTTACAGAAGAGTAATGTGACTAGCCTGCTGTTGCAGTAATGCAATTCTATATTCCTTTATGGCTGTGCAATCAGGCCTGCTTTAGTTGCATCAGCGCCAGACTGCAGTTTGCCACCTAAAAAAAATGGATACAATTCTACCTTGAAGAGATGTTATACTTTGTAACTACTAAACCAGTAAGGTTTTCTGCAGAAAAAGTGGCAAAAATGAATATGATATGTATACTGTGAATATAAAAACACTTGCATTTTTTTGCAAAGGAAAATGAGTCCTTCTGACATTTTTTTGGTGCTTAATTCTAAAAGCTTCCTGTTCTCTTCTATTAACCAGCAGATTAGGAATAAGATAAAAAATAAAACAAGCAACACAGTTAAGAGAAATGCAGTGTGGAAAATAATTGTAGCTTTTCTCAGAGTCATAAACAACAAGAAATATTTGGTTTTTTTTCAAAAATAGTTCAACTTCAAAGATGTTCTGTGATTTCTGACTGTTGAAACAAAATTAGAATACAAAATCTTTTTTTTATTTTTCTGTACTCCCTTTCTAAAGAAAAGGGCAGTCAGAAAAAGTGAAAACACAAATCACAAACACCTCCAAAAAATGCTTGCATAAGGCTTACTTATCTTTTAACTAACATTTGTTAGCTATGGATTAGTGGAACAGCCTCTTGTAATTATGGTTGCTGTTCCATTTGTGGCTATCTTCATGAGGCCAGTGAATCTTTAAATTACAGGCTGACCACCCGGGAGCACAAGTATTGAATCAGCCACATCTCCATAGGCACCACATTTGGATGATTATCCCGAAAGATGACATGCTAACACACACATACACAACAAAGAAGATTTATGCTCACAGCTTCAGAGTCACTTTCAGTCCCTGTAGTGGCTTTGAGTTCAATAAAACCAGGGTGGCCCCTGACATAATGCGTTCCAATTTAGTATGGGGGAAATCGCTGTTGAAGATAGTCTTTGTTAAACACCGGGCATTCTGACAGCTATCACGGCATCCTTCAGCTATAACTCAGTCACTGAGCTGCAATGGGAGTTAGGAAGCTGGACCAAAGAAAAGAGGTTTGGTTTGCTTAAAGGTTGTATACATTTGGTTTGCTGTATACATTTGAAAGACACATACATTTATGTTTCGTGTATACACATGTAGATATACACATACACATATACACAAATGTATCAATTAGAAAGAGAAAAAGAAATAGTTTTGGTTCCTAGGAGTCTGGAAATTTTCATGTAAGTTTGTTGTTTTCTTTATTAATGCCTCAGGTCTTACCATTCAAATCACCGCTTCCAAGAAAAAAGCCTTCATGGTCTTTATTGCATGGAAATTTATCTTTCAGCCTTAATCTGTAGTCCCTTAGGACCAGATCACAGATCTAGTTCTCAAAAATCTGTATCCAGAGAAATTCAGTCAGCCAGCAAAGAATGTCAAGAGACTGTGCTGAACCAGCCTTCCTTTCTCTCATATCTCTGTGGAGTTGTGCTGGCATCAGAGATGCACCCAGATGTTGTCTGAAGGACTTCTAAAGAAAGTTGTTCCATCTTAAACAAAAAATTATGATGGCTAGTGTATAAATACACACAAATTCTTGACTAAAGGCCTTTGTGCAAGCTGTACAGCAGATCTGGATACTTTGCCTTTACCCAGGGCATACTTACAGGCAGATAAGCAATGGCATTCAAAACCAGCTCTCTTCTTCCAGAAAATTTGCTCTCATATATTCATTGTCCAATAAATAATTCCTTTTGAATAAAATGTCAGAAAGAGACCCAGCAGTCTTCAAAAATCCCACCCTATGTAAACAGAGGCAAGGAATCTGGCTTTTATTCAGCTTTTCATTGTTTACTGTATAAATGATATGTTGCAATATATGCAGACATATAGATATATTTTGCTGGCATCTAGGAATTCAAAGAGGATTTGGCTCCCCCTTGTACAGGTCACCATATAAACACTCTTTTATAAGGTGGTCCTTTCCCCAGAGGCCTTACAAAATAATGCTAAGCCAATGGATCCTTCACGGTCTGTGCAAAGACAGTTACCAAACAACTGTCAAATTACATACAAACAATGCACGTCTGATCCAAAAATGTTTCAGAAGAAGGGGAGACTGTTTCTTTTACTGTACAAAAATTGTCACACGAACTTAAGACATAGGGTGACTCTACATAGTGTAGAGTAGGTCACGAACAGTGTGTAGGGTAAACTTTGCCCAGAGTACATCTCCTGTTTGCCTCCTAACTCCTCATCAGCTTGGGATCTGATACCACACAGTACTTGGGCTGTCCTTGGGATGAAAACCTAGATGAGAAGCAGCCCTAGCTCACCTCAGTGGTTCCTCTGGTTTGACAGAGCAAGGGCTGTGGAGCACTAGGGGATCACCCCTACCCTGCTGCAAGGATGTGGCCCAAGGCAGTAGTAGGCATCCCAGAGTCCTGGTTTTTGGCAGTAGCCCTAAGGGCATGAAAACTGGAGCCATGTGGGCATGTCTGGGTTGTTATTCTATGCCCCTTCTCATCACTGCTGGGGGGCAGAAAAACAGGATTCTCATTTCCTGGAAAAGGTGACATGGCTTGAGGTAGGGAAAAAGGCATGGTGGCTGGAGGGCCCGTGCACCATTTTTTTTTCATTGTCCTGGGCTTTGATGAGCATTTTGCATTTAGATCACCCTCTCTATGGACACTGTTATTAGCAGTATTGTTGCTGTCACTGTTCACTTTCTCATCTCATTGCTGATTGCAGTAAATTTTTCTTATTTCAGCCAGAAATCCCTATGTTTTTTCTCCCTCACTAAAGGCTAGGAAGAGAGTTTTCATGGTTTTCCTTTTAGTGGTAGTGCCAAATCTGGGTATTCCATTCTTAAAATAGGACAGCCTTAATTGGTGCCTTAATTGGTGCCCAGTATGGCTCACAAAGGTTTGAGGTAAAAATAGATCAACCCAGAGCAGGTTGGAAACAATTTTGATGTAAGGATGTGTTGTTACCTGATCAGTTTTGACCTAGGGATTTGTTACATGCACAGCCACTGGTCACAGTGCTACTTGTCTGTTCATGTGGGTGTGAAAAATAACCCAGTACATGTTCCAGTATGTGCTCCCCACAGTGCTGTTTTTCACATTTTCTTTTTCCATGATTGCTTTGCTGCTATGCTGTGTGATATTAGTTTATGACATGATAACATCAAGGCTAATGATGGAATGTGGGATTTGTATTAATTTATAATGTGGGATGTGTATTTCATGTTGCACTCCTGCCTGGCCTTGGGTGAAGCCTCTGGAAATTCATCAATAATTGTGCCCAAACTGGGCAAGGAAAGGAAAGGATAATTTTCCCCAGCCTGTCACCCTCTTTTCCTTTTCAGACCTGTTAAAACAGTTTGAGAATTTTAAATTCCCTTTGGATGTTAAGGAAAGCATGTTCTTGTTGCTAGGTCTGCATGGTCTCCTCAGCATAATTTACACCATGTTCAGAGTGACAAGATTGTATGGTCAACAAAATAGTAGCTATGTCCCCACCAACCAGCATGAAAGAAATGTAGGCTTTCCTAGGCACTGTGGGTTTTTGGAGGATGTATATTCCAGATTTACAGTCGAATTGTAAACCTTCTCTGTCATATGAAACAGAAGAAGAATGGTAGCTCCTGGGCCAGTCAGGACAGGATTGATGA
The DNA here is from genome assembly GCA_003676055.1 of Chloebia gouldiae. Lineage (NCBI taxonomy): Eukaryota > Metazoa > Chordata > Aves > Passeriformes > Passeridae > Chloebia > Chloebia gouldiae. The sequence goes on from QUSF01000039.1 coordinate 3,815,889, forward strand.
CAAGAAAAATATGCTCTACACTGCAGACAGGGGAGCATGGTCCTTCCTGGAGCGACTGGAAAAATTACCCAGGGAGACTCAAGGATGACTCCCAGGATTCTGCACCTAGGGACTCAAAGGGTGCAAGGCTTGATGCACCCCAAGAGAAAAAGAGATACAGTTTATGAAGAGGTTTGATCTCCTCCAGAAGTGATTGACACCCAAGAACAGCTCCTCCTGCCATCCTGACTTCCAGTGTTGGGCTGGATGATGAAAGAGAAAGTACCCTTCAAACATGACACTGATGGTATGGGAAGTAAGAGGATTACTCTGATCACACAGCGAGCACAAACAGGAAACCCAAATCACCCAGGAATCTTGTAATTCATCACTAACTGGCCTGAAAGTGAACATTTCAAACCATCATCAGAGAAGAAGGAGGAAAAGTAACATGTGCTGAGGAGCTCCCATGATATAGCCAGCTACCTGAAAATGAAAAGCAATACACTTTCTTCACTGACAGTTCCTGCCATATTGTAGGGACACATCAAAAATGGAAAGCAGCTGCATATGGAGCCCAATGCAGAGAGTCACAGAAGCAATTGAGTGACCAGGTGGATCGAGTCATGTTGAAGAGCTGACAAGTGCCCAGCTGGCTTTAGATATTGCTGAAAGAGAGAAGTGGCCAGTGCTCTTCCTCTGCACTCACTTGTGGATGGTGTCAAATGCTCTGTGGAAGGATAGAAAAGACCAGCTGGGAGTGCAGAAATAACCCACCTGAGCTGCTGAACTGTGGCAAGATGTCACTGCCTGGCTGTAAAAGTTCATCATGAGAGGCACATGTGCCCAAGAGTTGGGCTGCTGAAGAACATCACAACAATGGGTGGGTGGATTGAGCTGCCAAGATTAAAATGTCTCAGGAGGAGCTGCACTGGCAGCATAAGGGTGAATTATTTCTGATTTGGTGGGCCCATGATGCCTCATCAGGGGAGAGATGCAGCACTCAGATGGGCTTGTGATCGAGGGGTGGGCTTACCCATGGGCTCCATATCCCAGGTTCTCCATAACTGTGAAACGTGCTGGGATCAAGCAGGCCAAGAAAAGCCTCTGAGTTATGGTGGACGATGGTCAAAGCAGAAATAAGGGGAGGCCTGGCAGAGCAGTTACCTCACACTCCTGCAGGCATGCCAAGGCAAGTGCTACATGCTCTTGTGAATGACCACTGGATGGCTGGAGAAGTATCCTGTGCCTCACACACTGCCTGGAACACCATCCTGGGCCTTGGAAAGCAAGTCCTGTGGTGACCTGGCACCCCTGAGAGAACTGAGTCAGACAAGGGCACTCATTTCCAAAACAACCTCCTGGACAGCCAGGCCAAGGAACACCATACCAAGTGGCTGCATGATTCCCTGTCACTCACCAGCCTCTGGGAATACTGAACTGTTAAAATGGACTGTTAACAACCACACTGAAAGCAATGGGTGGTGGGACCTTCAACCACTGGGCTCTATGCTTAGCTAAGGCCACCTGGTTTAGTTAACACCCCAGGCTCTACCAGTAGAGCTGTCCCTGCCCAATCAAAACCTTTGTGTACTGTAGAAGAGGATAAAGTCCCCACCATGCATACAAGAAAAGTTTTAGGGAATACAGTTTGAATTAGTCCTGCCTCAAGCAAAGGCAAACCCACCCTTGGGATTATTTTTGCTCAAGGACCTGAGTGCACTTGGTGTGTAACACAGAGGGACCAGGAAGCGTGATGTGCACTTCAATTTGATTTTGGGGTGAGGAGAGTGTGTAATATTAAACTGTATTATATTGGTTGCTGAAACTGCCAGTGTATGCCAGAACTACCACTAACAATGAGTTGTTAGTGGTAGTTCTGGTGAGCTCATGATGCAGACTGCAACCCCAACAGGACACCAGCTCTCCTGCCTTGGAAGACATCCAGGATGGATAACACCTACAATTATGGACTAAATGAACTCAATAGACAACTTGGAGAGATGGCCCTTGACTTCAGAAATTATGCCTGCTCTTATGTATGTCTACATATATATATTTAAAAGGTGTGGCAACAAACTGCTGTGTATGGAGAAGAGCTCATTCTATTTTTTCCTTATCCAAAATAATTTGGGGGAGGGACAAAAGATGTGGAACAGTTCAAGATGAGACAGCCACAGTTGTGATTATGCAGTAGTCTTTTAAGGCTGATGCAATATTTAAAAGTGTTTGCTTTGAATACCAAAATGGTTGAAAAGCATTATCAAGGCATAATTTACACCAAAAATTACTTCAATCTAAAAGGAGGGATTAACTAAGGAGAGACAAAACTAAGATTGCAGTTAGGGACAGAGGGAAGTTCATCATATCAGTGGATCAGAAATTAAATTAACAACTGTCCCATTTATAAAAATCCATTTGAGCATGTTAGTGGTTTGATATGGTCAAAAATATCTTTCAACATCATTCAAAAGTAGTTTTCCTATTTTTTTTTTTTTTTTTGTGAGTGTGCCCAAGTGGATTAGTTTCACAGATTCACCCATACTAAAGCTACAATGTGGACTGTAGCCAAAGACCTAGCAAAAAAACCACATTACAATATTCCTGTGTTGCTGCTGTAGATATTTTGTCAGATGGCTGAAAACCTGGACTAGCATCAATCTGCCATAAAAGTAGCAGAAGGAGCTGCATCCTATTAACCTTTCATGTTGGATTGGGAATGGACCATCACATATGGTAAAATATGAAAATTTTCTGGAATATGTAGTGTTCAGCCTTGATGCAGGGAGTCTCAAGAGCCTTTGCAGAATGTACCCCTGAGTCTCAGTGAGGTAGTGCTGTAGGTAAGCAGGAAAGCAGCTGTTTGTAGAAGGGTATTTTCTGCTCTGCTTGTTCCCCATTTGTAACTGAGAGAAGGATGGTTTGAGCGTCACCAACCGGCAACTGCTCTGAAGTTGAAGCCTGAACTAAAATTAATCTTAGAACCACAAACTGTTTCATAACATCTTTCATAATAACAATAATTTATTGCCTTATGATGCTAAGTCCTTCCCTGTTTCTTCACTCTGCAAAACCTCTATTGTACTGGTTTCTTCCTGTTTCATTGAAGGGAACAGCTTGAATGAATCAGTGATGAACTACTCTCCAGAGTTATGAATACCCAGCTATCACTCTCTGTCTTGACTGTCCAGAAAGGCCAGAGCTGCATCTTCACATATCTTTCCATTCTTTCTCTCTTTTCCCTCTGTGTAAGGGACATGTGGCTGAAACCAAGGTATTAGCCAAGCTTGTGTGCAGCAGAGATTCAGGCCTCCTAATGGCATCAGAACCACATAGCTGCCAGTTTGTGCTCTACATTCTGTTAAAAGCCATTTCTGCTTATAATATTTTAGAATGACTTTTTAAAAAGATGGAATTCCTTGTTAAAGAGAGGGTGAAGTTGAGACACACTTACCCAACCATGGGATTTTTCATTGAAACTTTAAAGATCATCTGAAGATACCATTAAATCTTGCAATACACAAACATCAAAGATATGAGCTTAAAATCTCAAGAAACAAATGGATAAGTCATCTGATAACAAAAATTGTATCACTTGTGAGCTACCAGTCTTCTAAGAGATTATTCAGTCTGTTTTCAGATTTCCTGGTTTGTAAGTAGTCTAGAAAATTTTGCCTGGCTTAGCAATGTTCCCAAATTCTTCAGTTCCTTCTTTGGTGGTCCAGAACCTTCTGTTAGGCCTCTTTGGCTCTTGTCATAACCAGTGTTTTCACAACCAAACTGAAAGAACTAATGAGTGAACCTTATAGCTTAGCATAAATATACAATTTAGAGCATGTATAAAAGAATTGTAACTCATTTTTAACACCGCTTTTCCACTCAAAGCAAAGTAAAACCAATAATGTTAAAGGGTGGATATGACAAGCTCATATACAGAGCTTTCACAGTTGGTTATAGCCTAATACCAAGAGCAAAGCATTCGTTACGTGCAATGCTGGACGCTGCAGGGTTTCATTGTGAATCTGTGAGAGAAAGACTGTTCAGCATTTGGATGGAGAACACAGCCAACTAAGATTACCATCCCAGAAAACATGGGACACGAGAAGAATATTGTTTTCTGACCATGAAAAGACCACACACAGAGTTCATGTGGAATGCACACTGGACCATCTTCAAAAACATAGAAGTTGCATTCTTTGTTATGCTCACAGACTGGTTTAATTAAATATAGGCATTAGGCAGTAAATATTTTGGCAGTTTCACACTGAAATGCTGCTGTTCTACAAGTGCTGTTCTATTTCCTCACTGTAGTTTATTATTTTAAAATAGTACCACATTTTTTCATTCTGCTTAAGACTGTAGAGGCCTGCAAGGAAACATATTTCTATAAATCAGAATCTTTAAAAACACAACATGAAAAAAATTAATTAATTCATTTAATTAATAAATGTTTTAAATGTAAGTAATTAAAAACATAGGTGTTTACAAGGCCTGAACTTCAAAAGATTTATGGGTCATATTATAAATTCAAGTGTTTATTGTTTTATATTTCAACATTTAACATTAATGCTATTACTTTTATATATATTTATGTATTTATCTATATCCTTACATCAATATCATCTATATTTTATTCAGTTTACAGTGTCAAATCTAGACTGTGTCTGAATAACTTAGTTTAAACTGACTATGACCAAAAATGTAGCTAAATAAAATTTAATATATGAGCTTCTAGGAACATAAACCTGAGCTACTTGACAGTGTATGAGCTTTTTAGTCTTGAAAATTCAAGATGTTTAATTATAACAATGACTTTCTTCTCTCAAAGCATCCTTCCAGGCATAAAAGGAATCATTGCTAATAGCTTTTCCTTCTAAGGTACTTTTTCCCATTGTAAATTAGATATTTGCCTAGCACACTGCTACAAAGTCATGATCTATACAGCTTGTTGATTTGTATAGCTGCAAGCTTAAAATTATGTCATTCCTGTCTTGCATAAGCATTTAGAAAGGGATTATGAAGGTCATCTTTGACGTTTCTTTCCACATTAAAAGCAGGAGATACAAAACCTGATTGATAGATGTGTGCAGACTAAGGCCAGAGTCACTGGCTGGGCTGCCCATTGAAATGATACCTTGCCTTGGGAAAACTTCAACTCTGCTTCTTGAAGCTGCAGTTATGGACTTATAACTTATATCATCGACTCAGGAAGCAGAAAACTTCAGGCTGGAAAAGATACTGATTCTTGCTGAAAAATAAAACCTCTTTTTATTCCTGTTTTAATCTGCCTGCAAAGATTGAATAGACTTTATTTTATGGGTGTATATTAGTATGAGCTAGACAACAACATACTGCTGGTGAAATGTAGGCACCAGGAAAGTGATCATGGACAAGAAAAAATTTGACATGAGCAGGGATGGAAGGCTTTCAGGGCCTGGAATCAGTTTATAATCTCTGTAATGTAGGTAGTGCCCACTGAGCTGTGGGGTAGAAGAAATCATAATTTCTTCTATGCTTTCTTCACCCTTGCTATTTGTAGCCATGGAGTTTATCTGTGGGATGAAGTAGTGACTGGAGAGCTCTTCCCTAGTTATGTGTTCTTCTCATAACAAATTTCATTACATTTCCTATTTCAATATTTTCATTTGGACACTTAATCTCTGAACTTGGGTTGGGTCCTGCTAGTAACCTGAACAACAGCTAGCAACCCTTAGCTTCTAGAAGCAACATTTCAGGTGGTTTAGCTTATTTTATCTGTCCTTGAGGTTGTAAAGCGTTTCATAAGGCATATGACTTGGGAGGGTGGGAAGAGGACACAGCTGGTTATGTGTTATTTGTATTGTTCTGACTTTACGAGCTCTACTGTGGTTTTAAAACTCTGAAAATTCTCCTAAATTCACTCTTTTTACACTGCTTCTTTGAGACCATTCCTATTAATTCCATGCAGTTGCCAAATCACATGCAATATCACTGTGTCTTCACTTGGGATACCTCTCTAAGACTTCCCACTAACATTATTGTATATATAACGTGGCATCCTGTGGGCAGTGGACTAGTGTCCATTCTATGGACTCAATGCCCCTTAGTGTATCCCAGAGATCCTGAACTTGTCATGAAAGACACCAGTGTGCCTAATAACCTATTTCCAGGCTACACTGCTAGATAAACACATTGAGCAGTGCAGTTGGTGTGTAAGTGCTGGTCTGAATGAGACCTTCTCCCTCCCTGGTAACTGCAGATATACATCACTGTGTAAACAAGTACTCCTCAGAAGGCACAGCACTGTTTGCTCCTGCTTTGAGGAAAAGGGTTATTTAAATAGATGGCATAGATGGAGCCAAAATATTTTGAGGAATGGAATGAATATTTCAGCCTTTACGACTTTAGTTGCACATCTCCTGCAGATCACTGATCATAGTTTGCATAGTCCTTGGGTCATGGTGTTCACTGTTTTTTGTGATGTACAGGGACAAGGCTGTTGAATAAGCAGCCTTTTTCACAATTTGACTGCAATATATTTTTTCAGTTCTGAGCCTGCATCCATGCACATCTCAAGTCAGCATTTAGTATTGAAAACATATGTTGTTTTAATCTGCTTTATGTCTTGTATCAGTAATAACAGCAGCAATATAACCCATTTATTTTGCCTGAATGAAAGAAGCCAAAAGCCACTCTTTTAATGATTTTTCCATTCCTGCTGTTTATATTTTTATAGTGCCTATTAATTGGAAACTATTAGTAAAACAATACTGTGTACACTGTTTAGGAGGCACGGATAAAAAGAACTCATTAGCTGACAAGTTGTTACTGAGAAATACTTTGGCGTTTAAAATAAATAAATAAATAAGTGCATGCACTCCAGCCCAGTCTTCAGTGGCTGGCACTGAAAGGATTTCCCCTGTTTTCTGAAAGCCCTTCCATGGGGGAGAGTGAGCTTACTTCCTAAGGAAATTACTCTAGAGGTGTCTGTAAGAGAAAACCAGGCACCACTTTGCAGCTCTACAATTGCAATGAGAGTAATCATGAATAAACGCTGAGCCAAAAGAGTGATGCATGTTTACATTATGCTTACTATATTAAGCCTGCAAATGCATAAAAATGTAGCTGCCATGAACAACTGCCATGTACAGCACTTAGTATTCAGGAAAGCATTTGGTTCTGGATATGGGCCTCTGTGTTGACCTTCTGCTTTAAAAAATCCTCTTCCAGTCATCTCCAGGCTTGGAGAGGTGAATGCTCTGAAATGTAATGCACACAGCAGCAGATGAGCAGTGCCTGTGGGTGTGTTTCATTTAAAGAAGCCCCACTGGCTCTTACACTGCTCTGGGACTTCAAAAGGAGCCAAGTTTGCTTCATGCCAGGCAGTTGCTTTGCCCTGCCCCAGTGGCACCCGTGGGCAGGGAGCAGGGGAGCCAATGGACTGCATGTGTGTTTCTCTTGGCATCTGGAAAGGTTCCTCCTCCTCCCTCCAGCCTCATCTGGCACAGGTTATGCTGGTGCTACTCTTTGTGGGACTGTATGAGTGAAATCAGTCCATGACTGTGTCAAGTTGAAAATTATCCTTAAAAAAAACAAAAACAAACCAGTGGTTTTAACCTAGATGTACTACCTTATTACTTTATCTCATGGCTCCATAAGAACTTGAACTGACACCACTAAAAGGGCAGAAAAATGAGCAAGTGGAAGATGCTTACATAACTTGGCCACTGAGAAATAGGCATGTATAACCCATACTTATACTGTGGAAAAGAAAATCAATCCACAGATATTTGTTTTTTATTTTTTTGGGATCAGTTAAAGTTTGGGGTTTTTTTATATAGTGAATTCTCTTATTCCTTCTAGCAAGAAGTTCCCAGAGTGATACATTCAGAAGGGCTAAAATCCTTAAAAGCTGGTTTAGATGGTTGCTAAAAATTCAAACACATTTATAATTCCTTTCAAGATTAACAAATCAGCCTCATAAGGTTGAAGCTTGTGCTACCAAGCCTGTAATACATGGGAATATTAGAGACTATTAAAAGCAGATGAGTTTTGAAGGTGATTTTAAAAATTATTTTTTGTTTTTTTTTTTGTTTGTTTTTTTTTTTTTGCATAGCTCTGAAAAAAAAAAATAGTGTCTTCATTAAGTTGATCTTGGAGAAAAAGTGTTTTCACAATCAATTCCTGCATTCTCTTTTGCACATTCACTTCTTGATTAGTGTATTAGTGTTCTAACATTCAGAGCACAAACCTATCAGGGGAAACAGGGGCGGGGAATAACACAAAGTAGCCAGTATGGTGTTGAGCCTCACTAAATGGGCAGGGAATTCTCTGGAAGCAGGGGAGGGGACTGGGAGGAATGACAGGGAATGTTCTGGGGAAAGGGAGGACTGAAACTTTGAGGGGAGGGGGGTTAAGGAAGAGCTTGGGAAGGTTGACGACTGGGGAGAGGAGATTAGGGAGGGGGGGTGATGAACAGACATTTGAACAAATATTAAATTAAGGAAAAAAAAACACCACTTCAAAACCCCTTCCAGTATCCCATGTAGGCTGATAGAGAAAAAATTATCCTGAGTGTGAAAATAGACAACATTCAATCACACCTGTAAATCCTGGCACAGGTAGTTCAGCTGTGAAGGTCTTTGGTCAGCAAAATAGGGTCTGCAGGCAAACAGGATCTTGGTAAGTGCTGTGTCTAATTTCTTTAACTATTATGCAACTTGACTAGCCAAGTGTTAAGAGCATTCTGTGCTACTGCGCAGGCACAAATCCCTCCATCCACTGATGGCAGTGTGGTGGAGGGAAAGGAAAAGCAAAAGGAATAGCAGCTTCTGCCTGCACCAAAACCTAACTAAATGCCTGATACATGAAGCTTGGTTATATCACACCCCAAAAAGAACTTCTACTTTTCAAATATTCTGTTCTTGCATCTTGTAGCAAATTGTAGACTAAATGCACGTGTCAAGTGATTTTCAAATGTTAGTATTTTGCACCTAGCAGATGTGTATGATTTTAGCAAGGCTCACTTTGTGTAGAAATAACCTCCTTTGTGTAGAAATTCAGAAATAAATAGTTGTAAACTCTTTACTGTCAGTTCTCCTCACCATTTTAACAATTAGTCCTGAGGATTTTCATTAAAAAAGTACATTAAAAAAATCTTTGTTTCAAAGTCAGTCTTGCATGTGGTACCCTTTTACACTTCATGCTCTATGCTGACATATCAATGATGATGATGTGAACACAGAAGTGTCACGGAAAGCCTGGCGGCACCAAGCTCCCTGTTTCCTCAGTCACATTCAGTGTACTAGCATGCCAGAGAAATTAGTGGATTGATGAAAAGCTGATGTTCTTCAACAGAATCCTTACAGATCTCTCATCGGAGAAGTTTCAGGAGCAGATAACTTTTTAAAGTCTCACTTTGAGACAATAGACAGAAAATAGCAGCTGGCAGATGTGAATTTAGGGAGAGAAAAGGGTCAACAAAGGTTTAGGCAGCCTCAGGTGGGGAAGCTGGCAGGCTCCATCAATTGCAAAAGGCAAGATACGTAAGGAAGGATGAAATATATTGTTTACAACCATATTCTGCAATGTTCCTGGAAAATCTGGTTAGATATTTTCCTGCCAAACATTCAAATGTGGATTCTTTTACATCCACATGGAATGATGTGAAGTGCCAGGTCTAGGTCTTGAAAATTTAGCTCAGTTTGTTTTCCAGTACTTCCAGCAAGTACTGGAACAACAATTTTAGAGGTCCAGGGTACCATCTCTGAAAATCAAGTACATGGAGGCAAGGAACACTGAGGCAGTTTTCACATAAAAGTATGTTAAATCACTTTAGAGCAAACTAGTCAAAGAGCTTTTTTCTAAAAACCAAATAAGTCCCAATAAAGATTTTCAGTGATGAATATGTGATTTTTAACAGAGAGACAGCTTGGAAGAAATGTAAATTTTACCCTATTGTAGCTTTCTGTTTTGTTTATTTTTTTACTATGTCTTCCATATTTACTTCACAACAATGAATCATATTGCTCTCTAAATTCTGCCCACAAAACCTTCCATCCACTAACTAGATTTTTCAGCTCATACTACGTAGAGATGATTATGGGAAAAAATAATAGGCTATGTCTCAGGCAAGATGGGACTACTTTTACCTACCTTGTTATTTGGATGAAAATCATCAACACGGCCTTAGCTGTCAGGAAGACACACAGAGCCTTCTGCAATAAGGCAGCTTGTGAACAGAGAGACATCCAGAAACTGAATTAACCATCTTCTGTGGCAAGTTGTGCAAGTTGTGTAAAATCTAGTTCTGTCCATTAAACCACACTGAAACCTGCGGTTTCCATACAATGCACATGCCAGTCCCGTTTGCCACCTGTGGCTTGCTACCTGAGTCCACAGTGGTATTTGGGATAGTAAGACCACAGAAACCAGGAGACCAAGAACAAATATGCAGAGGCCTTTGGCACTGGCACACAGCAGTTCCAAATGCCTGTGAAATGCCCATTGGCAGCAGCAGCCACACAGTAAAACGCTTCATCTTTTCAGTCTGTGTAACTCCTTTTCTCAGGTGGTTGTTACTGACAAATGCACTGCACACACCCCAGTAGTCTGCAGCTCAGGTACTGGGGAAGGTGAATAACACACAATTTTTGCAGCTAAGGGGAAATTGATGCAAGAAGGCTAAAAGAAGGCTAAGAAAAATTTTGTGCAACAATGGACCTACTAATTAGTCTTGTCAGAGACCAAACTGCACAAAACTAATGCTGTATCTACAGAGGATTCTTCAATCCCATCTCTTAAGGAAGATGACTACATGATTTTAATCTGGTTTTCTGAGGAAATGGGAAGAACAGAATTATATAGTCTAGTTGTTCACTGATTTTAACCAGATTTAAGTTTCACTGTGTTTTGCAAAATAGTGAAATATGTCTGGGAAATCAAGATTCATTAGTACTCAATTGAATAGAGCAGGTGGTTTATTTCCATTTTCAAAGGCACTGCAGTTGTCATCTAACTGATACAGTCAGAATGGCTCAGTTTTGCTTCTCAGCTGTGAGCGAGTGAGGCTCAGAGTGAGGCTCTGAAAATATAGGGAAGTCAAGATAGCCTTTGCAACCCTTCCATAGATGGCAAATTATTAGATTTTATCTAATTTAATTTTTAAAAGGGTAATAAAAATAGGAATGTAACTGGTTTTTTCTGATAAATTACTCAGAAGAAGCACCTGAAAAGTTTCTTGTTGATTTGCTACATTATCCTGCTTGCATAATTTTTCTCTCCTATCAGCTGTAACTGTTGTGATTTTCTGTGCTTTTCTGTGCTTTTTCTACAGGACAGTTCTCCTCACTATGCTCTGTCTACCTTCTTCTGTCTGCTACCTCCTTCTGTTAGAATGAAAATGCTGATTTTCACAGGCATTCCCTATTTCTCTTAGCACACAATAAAAATACAATGAGACCAGCAAGTAGAACATAATAATAGAATAATGCACTACTTTCTGAGTGGCGTTTGAAGTGCAGGAGCTGATATTCACAAAGAATTCATAAATCCCAGAAAAGAAATTATTCAGTTCTGAACTACACTTCAGGTAAAGTAATATTAGGGGGTGCTGATGTTCTTAATAATTACTGACTTGAGACTGAGTTTTTAATGGACGATGATAATTGGTTTATGAAGGCTTGGTATTTTAAACAGCAGAATTTTATGCATTTCTTTTGCCATTTCTGGACACAATTCACATGATCAGATGGTCAACACTGAAAACCAGCAGCACTCTTTTAAGGGCAGCAGGACTGGCTCATTTCTTTACAATAGATGATGAAGGCTACATTTCTTTCTCCTCTGACTTCATATCAGCCTTCCATATATTTAGATTCTCAGCTGTGCCTACTCATCACCATGCAGGCTTCCAGTGTGGGCTGTTGCCAGGGGGCCATCCTAGTGCTTCTCCTTTGCTCTGGAACACCTGTTGTGCCAGCTCTGGTGCCTATATACCTACATAGCGAAGCAGACCACAAAACTGATCTGGCTGAGAGGTAATTGTAGCAAGAAGAAAAACTGGTTATGAGTCCTCAAGAATTTTGCTTTGTCTGGCTTGCTGTCATCAGCTCTCAGGCTTTACCTGGTTCAAAAGCTAAGCAGTTATATCTCAGGAACACATCCCTGTTTGCTTTAAGCTATTAATTGCAATCAGGTAGTTGCCTTGGACTGACCTTCTGTCCCAGATTGAAAAGCAAGATGTATTCTATTTCTTCCGCAAACAATCCTCCCTCCAGGGAGACATCTGCTGATAATGGGCTACTGAGTGTCACTGCATGACTGATAAGAACTGTAACATCCCATTGTGAGATGCTGCACACAGAAGGAGGAGCCAAGGATTCCTACCTGCATATAGTCTTGAGATTCTGGCCCACTAGCACAGCTTTTTCTATGCTGGATTTTCCCAGAGGAACAGCTGCCTCTCCCACTGCCTCTTCAGAGGAAGACTGCACCCTTTCCTACAGGACCACTGCTCCAACAGAACCACACCTGACACTCCAGGAGGACTGCAGCCACAATTCCAATTGGACTGCTACAACCCTGTCCAACAGGGTGTCAGGTTGTATTCTGACTCTGTCAGTGTTGTTTTGGTTTACTGCATCTGCATTGTTTATTTTTTCTTTTTGTTTTCTTCCCTAATAAAGAACTGTTATTTCTGCTCCCATATTTTTGCCGGAGAGACCCCTCTTAATTTCAAATTTGTAACAATTCAGAGGGAAGGAGTCTACATTTTTCCATTTCAGGAGTGTCTCCTGTCTTCTTTAGCAGACACCTGTCTTTCCAAACCTAGACGCCTTCGTACCATAGGACTGCAAGAGCTGCAATGGCTAGTCACATAAGCATTTATTATTTTCGTAACATTTCTTTGAGCTTGTATTTTTTTGAACTTAACGTCTTGCAATCATAACTTTCCTTCAGTCTACTAGTGAATTGACTTTTCCACCAATGCTTTTTCAGAGGAAGAAACCAGTTACAGACATGTGGATACATATTTTATTACCTCTGCTTAGCTCTATTCTATGAGGAGGAATACTTTATAAAATCCCATTCTAGTAGGATTCAAACCTCTTATTGTACTCATATTGCAGCAAACGCAGTATGTGTTCAATTTTAGAAATCAGAATTCAGATATCCAACAGGAAAATAAGATGCTCAAGCTGCTGTATGAACGAAAAAAGAAATACAACTTCAAAACTATATTTTAAGATTCTACTGTAACATGAAGAAATGCCAATTAAATGTAAATTTTTAACCTTCATTCTTAATTTTAGGGAAACATAAACCATGATTTAAGTGTAGGCTCATTATTCATACAATAAAGCAAAATATTTTGCAACATTTTTTAATTCCAAGTAAAATTAATGTACTGTGACATCATGAATAGTATTTGAATAGCATTTTGCATATACCACAATCTGTACTGTAACTGTAAGGGAGTGGAGTGTGACAAATACTATCTTACATAGTTCTGAATTACAGCCGCTATCAACAGAGGCTAATCGGGGGTTTCACCCTAAATTTGCCATCTGAAGTCTTGAAACTGATAGTCATCTACTTATCTAAGTTACAGCTTAGCTGGAAGACCAGAATAGTCAGAGGATGTTTGTGGATGCCACTGTCTGACCCACTGTCTGACAGTGTTATACACATTAAACCCTCCTCTTTGAAAGAACATTTGGCAAACTTAAGTAAAATGCCTATTTGATTATTTAAGAGGAAATCTCTTTATCTTTAAGAAAGATAAACCTTTATGAGCTAAATATTGCAACATTCAGAACTTTCTATTTGTTTTAAATACAGAATAAATTTGTCAGATTAAACATGGCCTGTATGCTGTCAGTTTAACTAGATAAATTCTAACTCGACTGATTTTTTATATACACTGTAGAAGGTGAACAGAGTCTTTTCTTACTTAAAAATAAATTAAATACTTGGATTATTCAATGATTACATGTTTTTAAAATGTTTCCTTTTGTGTTTAGCTGGAAGTGGTTTCCCATAGTTTTTAAAAGTGCTAATCACATAGAGCTGCACTGCGTGGTCACTGCATTAAATTCAATAATCAGGCAGAAGGAACTGCAGAAATCTCCAATCTTTGAAAATAAAGAATTTGCTCTAGCTGTGTAGGTATAGACTTAAGCACCAAGTTAAAGATACACCAATCTGATCTCTACATAACAGTATGCAAGCTAGGAGCAATCTTAAAAGCACTTTTAATAGAATATGTAATGCTTTACCATGCAATGAAAGGCCTTTCCAAAATGGACTTTCGTATAGAATTTTTACTTCAACAACAGGTCTCTGTTGCTAAAGAGCAAAAAACCCTATTACTTGTTATGCTGTACATCACACCCATTTTTTCCTCATGACTGACTACAGATGAAGAGCCAATATTCCTATACAGGAGCTTGTTAACACATAGAAAAATACTTCATTTTCCAAGATAAGCTCCTTCAAGAAAAGTTTAGAACAATTTAAAAAGTGCTCCATGAGTCCTCAATTCATGGTAATGAACACTTCCTTCTATAGTACTGTATGCTTATTGGGCGTTACTTAAAATTACAAAGCTGCATCTTCGTTTCATGAAGCACAAAACAGAAGCAACTGTTGAAAATCACTCAACTAGTGCTAGCCAAATATAACCATTGATCAGCTCTATTTGATGCCTAAATTTAGGACTTAATCCCCAATGTGGTGCCTAAGCAACCTCTACTTTATTTTGGTGGGTTTTGCCCTTGAAATCTATTGCCTTCTTCACCACAGAAAAAAATCGATGTCTCTCCCCCTCCCCTTCAGTTGTGTCACACCCAAAATTGTAAGCAGAGCTGAAGCTCAGGACAAATACAAGCTCAAAGCAAGCACTGCTGGAAGTTTGAAAGACTGCAATTGCTTTCTTCCATTGTTTTCCTTGTCTTTTTTCTAATTTTTTTCCCTAGTGCTATATGATTCCTACAGAGACTGTAATTGGAAATGGGGAAAGAACATAAGAAAATCTGTTTGCAGAGAACTGTTCACCTACTCAGAAGCACCAGAAATCTCATGAGGACCCTGGCACACATCAGTTTTTCAGTCCAGGTTTGCAAACTGAAGAGCATCATCAGTATTTCAGATTAACATCCATCTATCAATGTATTATTATTTTTATTTATTTATGCTGTAGTAGGACGAAGAGATCCCACAATATTTATGCTGTAGTAGGACAAAGAGATCCCTGATAGTCTCTTTCAACCTTCAGATTAACAATTGGCTTTAATATAGCTGTCATGTATTCATTTATATTGCAATCACTTAAAAGTGTAGGCAGGACTGTAACCCTCCTAAAGAAGATAAAAGAAAAAAACTTGATTAGAGGTAAAGTAGGAAAGCTGTCCCCAAATAGATTCCAACTCATTGTCAGGCTGTGCTCTACAGCATCTTAATTGATCCTGAAAATGTGTAAACTGAAAGAGAGGAAGGTCCATCAGCTCTCCAGTGATCTTGTGCACAGCTAAAATAAGCCAGAAAAAGCTGAAATGCCATAAATTCATATCCTTTCATCTGAATTCACCTCCTGGTGTTATCAAACACCTATAGACAGTTCCTATCCTACACCTCAATTTAGTATCTAAACACAAAAATGTTTGTTGTTTGTTCAAACCAGTGTCTTAAAACTAAAGATCCTTCACTTAACCACCACTTGCCCATCAGGTTACCATGAGAAGTCCCAATGTCTTAAATTCCTTCCCCATGGTATACATCTACAGAATGTCCTCTGAAGACTTGCATGCCACATTGAATTCAGCCTTAGTATTGTGTTATTTATGTTTTTTAAGTATTGTGGAAGAAAAAGAAGGAGTATTATACATTTCCTTTTTTTTTTCCTTTATAACTAATTAACATTAGAAAACATAAGTTCAGAACAGCTTCCTTTTAGTCTCATACAAATGTCAGGGTGATTAAATCAGCCAGGAGGTCTGCTGCCTACTGTTAGCAGCTAAGGATGAAATACCAGGAATTCTAGATTTGAATGCATTTTAGTTGGTGTATTTCCTATTTTTCTTTTTCATATAAGAAAAGCTTATCCCAAAAAGACATTTATTACTTAGAAAGAGTTAACAATTACTCCCTAGTGATACATATATATAACTTCCATGACAGTTTTGCTCAGTTTGTGGGTCAACAGCGTATTCCTTAACGAAAGAAGGAAAAAACAGAGTTGCTGTTATGATGCAGGTGCTGAAATCTTGGTAACAGTTCCAGAGCAATATGAAGCCTGTAAATCATTACTGCCTCACAAGGCAACCAAGGCAAATATTTTCCCAAACTACTCTTGTTTTGCTAAGAGTGTCATCTTGTGGAATTCTTGGAACATTCTTTGGCCCTGATTGGCAGCTGAAGAGGAGGATTAGTTTTCCTCCTGGTGGAGTAATCCGTTATAGCTGAAGGTGATTACTTTTAAGAAAGCAATGTGTCAACAAAGCCAATGTTCCCTGACATGTACCATTAATGAGACACCATTCTTTTATTTGCTTTCCAGTGACATTTCCTAATGACAAAGTCTGGAGGAGTAGGAGTGGGGCGAATAGAGAGACATTTGGTTTCTTTAAGCCACAGCAACTGCACAAACTTTGATATCAAGCTGTTGTAATCTCAACTCAAAAGACACTTAGTACGTATACAACTGTACAGACTTCATTTCACCTGATGGGTCAGATTCCCCCATTCCCACTATCAGTTATTCTCACCTACAAAGCTCTGTAGTGCTGATAACCATTACCTTAATCAAAGCATAAGCTTTCCTCTTGATGTCACAGTACAAGAGGTGTTCCTTCAGATTGTCTAATTTTATCAACTTTTCTCTGATATTTGACAGTATTTTAGGCCATGGTACTTTCCAATTAACAGCAGAATTAAGAAAAAAAAAAGTAAATTCTGAGAATGAAATTTATTTCCTGTAACCAAAGCTATAACCTATGTCAGTACGCCAAAAAGCATTTACATTTCTCTTGAGTTATATAAAGCAATTCCCATTCTAAAGCACATTCAATTCACATTCTGTTTTGAAGTAATATGCCAAGAAAATATGGTTTAGAAGCTTTAATGATTTTATGTATGTCAGCAGAGAAAGACAGTTTTCAAAGTACAGTTCAGCACAATATATTGTATAGTTGCTTAAAATTTCAACTGGTGTCATTCAGCCCAAACAGTTTCTATATAGGATATATAGGGTAGCCTATAGGCACCTGGTTGTCAAAAATAAATGCAAATCCCCACAAAAAAAACCCCCAACCCCAAACCCCAAATAAAATAGAAGAAAAAGAAGAAAAAAGACAATATTCAGAACTGTCGCTGTTGCAGGATCCATGAGCAGGTCAGAATGCTTTGTTAGTTTTGAAAACAAACAATGAACTCTTCAATTGGCTTGTAATACTAAGACACACAAATGGAAGAATTCTCTTGAATAACTCAACAGCACCATGTTCTTCAAGAGCAATTAATTCTCAGAGAAGTCAACAGTGTTGGAAATAAGCCCATGGTTCTAACTGTGCATTTTTCTAAGCTCTTCCATCCAAATATCACATAGCCTCCATTTGCAACAGAATTGTTGCACAAAAAATGACCACCACATAGGTATTTCAGAAGCATTAATATCTACCTGGATATGAACACTCAATTTTTCTATGTAAGGTCCCTGGGTTTTATAGTGGATTATTGTTTGTTTGTTTGTTTGTTTGTTTTTGTTTGCAGAGGGGCTCTTGGCAGTGTGTGAAGTGGAGCAAATCAAGCATTTCCCACAATCAAGAATGTTATGCATGAAAAGAGAATATAAGTCATAGGTCTTTAGTGAACCAGAAGAGCAGCTCTCACTATTACCAGTACAAGCTGGAAATAGCCATTTGCAAAGTTCCAGCCACCTGTCCAGAGAACAAAATTGTGCCATTTTCAAAGAGACACAATGACACTAGTAGCAATAAAGACAATATACATAAATAACTAGTAAACTTTAAACATAGATTCATAAATACTCAGAAGTGTGTCTTTGAGTCATGAATGTTAGACTGCTTGTCCAAACAATTTGTTACAGATGAGTACAGAATTCTTAATAACACATCACCGAACATCACTAATACAGATGCTTCTATCGAGTTTCAAACATTGAGAAAATATTTACTTAGTGTAGTAGCATAGTGAGTGTTAAGACTTCATTTATGCATTTACTTTGTAGTAAATAACATCAGTAATAAATAAAACAAAACTGATAAATGTAAAAAAAAAAAAAGTATTGTGATGCATGATTCTTGGAGAAAGAGGGAAATAATTGCTTTGTGCATTCCTTCCCTGCTTTGCAGAATAATAGGCAAAATTTTTTCTGTTGTTATTTAAGAGAAAATATAGTTACCATAAAGAGTGTCTTGGGTTGCAATTTGCAATGCAATATTTTTACCCAGCCTCATTAAATATAGTAGAGAAGGCTAACTGGCTGTTCTTCCTGCAACAGAACATGAAACTACTTGACAAAATGAAAAGTCAAAAAAGCAATACAAAACATAGTTTCATCATGATACTGAGGCACCTGTATCTGGGCAGAAAAACCCTATAGCTAACCTAGCTAAGATGAAATGTCAAGAGCAATCTAACAACTCTTACACCTCAGGGCTTAAATATATCAGCAAAGGACAAGACAGATTTCTGTCCTGACATCTATAGACAAGCAACTAAAAACCTAATGAGAAGAATGTTAGGCTTCCTGATGAGCAGTTTGGCATTCAGAAACACTGGACTTCTTGTAGCTGAGCTGCTAGTTTGTTAAAATTGGAAGATCTAAAGGCAGAGATAGTATTTTTATTAGTCCAGCTTGTATAGCTGAAGAAAAAAGGTTAACTTCAGGGTGCACAAGCCCTTCAGTTATGAAAGACTCCCTTCAAATTATGCACTTGGGAGCTGAAACCTATAAAAAAAGGAGGACATTAGAAATCCTGGATTCTTTAGGATTTAGGACATACTTAATTGTGTATATAAGATGTGTAAAAAGCCCTCTTCCATTTTCTTCTCCAGCTCCTTCCAAAAACCTCTGTCTGCTCGCTAGGCAATAAATTCCTGTGTCTCAGCTATATTAGAAGATAGCACCTCCTAACTCATTTCTATTCCAGAGGCTTAAATGCATTTTCTCTCATTTCAAATTAAACTCAGAATAATAAAGTTCTCAGGCACTATTCCTAACATGCACGTAACTTTGAAGTTTGTTATTTCTGTTTCAGAGCTGAAGAAAGACTTGTGTACAAATGGCTTTGCTGAGATTTCCAACTATTCCACTTGTTCCAATTTATTAAAAAAAAAAAAAATTTAAAAAATCACCACAACCTACCAAACCACCCTTGGGTTTATTTTTACCACATATGACCCCAACAATCCAATGCAACCCTCACTCTGTTTTAAAGGTGGAGTCAAATGTGCAAGTCTTCATACCAAAACATTGGAACCAGCTGTGGGAAAATACACCAGTGGAGAAAAGTAGAATGAATTGTCTGAAGAGTAAAGTCCGAAGAAAGGCATGGACAATCTATCTCTTTTTTATGTAATGAGAAAGGAAATAAATTGTATTATCAATGCTGAAATGGAAAAGAAGCAATATGTCTAAACTATAGGAAAGAAAATTTTGGGTTAGACATTGAGAAAATATAACTGCCTTTCCAACAGCCAGAACCATACTCCCTACTGTTTGAGCAGAAAAAAATGTGGAATGAGATTTTAAAGGCCAGATGGGCAACCATCCTCCAGGAATATCATAGGAACCAATCCTATTTTCAGAAAAAGAATGGAGCAAATGCTCTAACACTTCTCGTGGTAGGGTTTTCTGAAGAACTTTTTGCCACTTGAACATCTCTTTTCACAGGGTTTCTTGTATCACTAGCCACCAGGAAGATACATATGATACAACTAGCGAAGGACTATCAGACCTGTATCCGTGCTGTGCTTCCTTCCATTCCACATGAAAACAAAGTAAACAAAGTAAATTAATACAGTGTCTCCTTTCTTTCTGCTTCGGAGAAGAAGGGGCTTGTAGCTGAAAACAATGTAGCTGTTAAAGTGCTGGGAGATACCCTTTAAGGATGTGACTGACACTCATTTTCTTGATAATAAGGGTCAAGACTGGAGTAATAAGGGACTGGTTTTATACAAAACAAACAAACAAACAAAACTCAGAAAGTTGTTTCACTTTCGATCAGATCTGCAGATGCTTTGTACATGATTCAGTCGTCCAGGCATGAGGTTCTCTGGACTGGCCAAGACTATGAGACAGTTCTTTTAATCTTAGCTAGCTGTCTGTCTAATCGTGTCTCAAACAGAGGTGCAACACATGGTTATTGACAAGATGGACTTGTCACATGTTCAGAATGGTGATCTTGGCAGAACCACCCCATAGTTACAGCCAAAATAGCTTTAGTTGAAGACCTTCAACACTGGCTTCAGAAGGAAAATACAGAATTGGATTGAAATATGGTCTTTATCCATATAGGAGCAAAGGGGAATAAAACAGGATAAAACTGAAGCACTGAAATGTAGTGCTGCTTAGAGGAAGGATGTTTGGTCAGTTTCCCTTTCCTCTCTCCCATTTCATGTTTTTTCATGTATGTTTTAAAATCCTGTAAAATGTCTTTTCCCATGCTCTTCCACGTTTTTGTCATTGACACAAGCCCCTGTCATGTAAGTTCTGTAGGGGAAAAAAAATGTCCTTCTTACTCATTATTTTGATACCCAGCCTGGTTTGATGCAGATCATATGTATGGAGTACAGGCTGCTTAATGCGATCAGATTATAAGAGGTTTCATAACAGTTTTTCTTATACAATTTTTTATATTGTTGATAATGAACATATGACTGTAACACACTCATTTTTTGATCATATTAGTGGAATTCTCTAACAGTAGAGTGATATAAAATGTGGCTAAGGACCATTCCAAGACATCATGTGAATCACTGAACCCAATCATGAAGCACATTTTCAAAACATAACACAAACAGAATTATCTGGGCAACTTGGACACAGGACTGCAGCAATGTAGAATGTATTTTATTCTCAAAATATGTTCTAGAGATTCCAGATCTAATAATAAATAAAATGCTACTGACTAGAGGAAAAGGGTCATCCATAAACAATGAGTGACAATTTTCCAAAGACAGGTAATTTATTCCTTACATTGTGTCCTAATTCAAGAGCAACACTTGACAACACTAGTCTTAGATCCTGTAACAATACCAGCCACCATGAGCTCCAAAATAGTAGTAAATTTCTGCTTGTATATTCTGCTTGTAACTATTCAAGAAAATGTTGCTTTTAAAATAAAATCACTGTGGTCTTCCCCAGTAACGTTCAGGAATTATTCACTGGTGGTAACTTCTTGCATTGAAAGATGAAAGATGCCTTTCTAGTGGATTCTGCTAAAAATTAGGAGGATGGGCATAAAGGTTTTAGAAACAAACATACTAAATATGGCGCAGTGTGGGGTGCTCAGCAGCCAGAAGGAAACTCCTCCTGTCTCCTCTCTGTACCTATCCAGCTATGTATATTTTGACAAGTAAACCGCATTCCACCAACCTGGCACCTTTCACACTCTTCCTCCCCTCGACACCCAAGGTTGGAGCAGGGAGGGGGAGGCGGAGGCTGAAGGAGACCCGCGCGGTCCGGTGTGCTGTGCTGCTGGGGGGAGCAGCGGGGCGGGGTCAGCGGTGCGGGGCTCTCCCGTCCGTCCTTCCTTCCTTCCTTCCTTCCTTCCT
>QUSF01000039.1:3838044-3855544 GCA_003676055.1 Chloebia gouldiae
GAAAGAAAGAAAGAAAGAAAGAAAGAAAGAAAGAAAGAAAGAAAGAAAGAAAGAAAGAAAGAAAGAAAGAAAGAAAGAAAGAAAGAAAGAAAGAAAGAAAGAAAAGAAAGAAAAAGAAATGAGAAAACACTGATGTTCCATTTAAGCCGCCAGTACCAGTGAATGAGGGCGCACCCACACCTCCAGCACGGCTCTCCCCGAGCGGCTCCTGCGAGAACAGCGATGGTAGGTGCCTTCCCTTCGACGGGGCGACAGGGCCCGGGCCCGGGGCGGTGTTGGAGGGGCTACACGGGCCTTCGCCGGGGCTCGGAGGGGGCGGGGGGAGCCTCCCTCTCGCTGTCGGGGCCGGGGCTATCGACCGGGCGGGGTGTGACGGGGCTCGGTGTGCAGCAGGGCGGCGGGGCTCCCCCGGGGCCAGGCGCTGCTCCCCCTCGCCCGGCTGGGTGGTGAGATGGCTCTGAGCTGCGGTAGGGATGCGCGGGGGGCACGCCGCTGATGGAAGGTGGCTCCTGAGGTGAATGCAGTGCCGCAGAGGACGGCAAACGGGTCGCTGGTCTCGGCATTTCGCACCTGTGTGAGCTCCGGTCCGAACAAGCTGCCCCGTGGAGAGCAGAAACTTCTCTGGGGCTAGGCTCTACAGGACAAGGGTCGCCTTAGGTTGTAGTCAAGATTGGCTTCAGCCTCCAGCTTCAAGACTGGATTTCTCGTGCGTCTGGTACCGGGCACCATCAGGACCACTACAGCATTGCTGAAATTGGTCTCGTTCGTGCCATCTCACTGCTTCCAGGGACTGGAGAATGGGGGGATGTTCAGTGACAGATCTCACCCTCTCCACTGCCTTAGCCTCACTGCGGGAAGTGGACCTGGTGAAGGCAAAAGCATGGAGGGGAGTAGGGAGACATCTGGTATCGTCGGATGGTTTTAAAAGAAGTGCTGGAGCCAAAGAGGGTGTTTCAGAGCTCCTAACCAGATAGCCTTTACCAACTCTAGTTAAAGAGTCTCTCCTTGTTTCAGCACCAGTCTCATAGGTGTATCTAGTTTCTGGTTACGACTGCTGGGGGCATTGTGTGTCTGACATGACATTGTATCTGGACAGCAGGTAGTGCTGTTTAGAAATATTAGCGCCGACGAGGGAGGGGAGGAGAAGGAGCCTTTTAAAATCTACTTGATTTTAAGAGCCTGTAGATATAAAACTGGCAGCCCATTCTGAATTAAAACATCTTAGGCTTCTCTGTTTTTATCCTTATTTCACATACGCATGCACACACATGCACACACTCACACACGCACCTTTTATTTTGTTCTGCCTTTGCCACAGTGTATAAAGCCCTATTGAGACATGTAGGCGTGATGTGTAAACCGGATTAGCAGTATGAAAGAAAGACATACAATGAGCCTGAATTGTTTTACTTCCTTTTCATTTCTCACGCCTATATCTCTAATAAATTTGTTGCTCCAGCAGTGGGTCAAAGAGATTGTGCCGTTCAGCTTTTTTTTTCTTCAAGGCCCGATGGCAGAGATCATGGAAGTGAATGCCCTGCCTTCCAGCACATACAAAACTTGAGCTCTATCTTAACACAGACCCGGTGTTGTCCAGGCTGGCTAAAAAAGTTCAGCGTAACTTTCCCCAATGCACATTAATGTCCTGCAAGTGGCGGGGCATTTTGCCAGGAAAAGAATATGATTTCAAGACTACTTGGGTTTATAGAGGTAAAGCCCCTCGTAGAATATGGCAAGGTCTGCTAGGGTTGGGATGTCCTCGTGGTTTTGGACAGAGCTGGCTGTTCCTCCATCCGCTGTTTTACGCACGCAGTTCCCTGTGTGTGTGCTCTTGTCCTCCTCTGGGAGTCCGCTGCTGTGCGGGAGGAGCCCAAAAGCCTCGGAGACTCCTCTGGAGGCACATTTCCCCGCAGCCTCTGCAGAAGAAAATGCCAGCGCTCCTGGGTTGGTGCTGTAGATCCCTCATTTGCTCCTTTGTGGCGTGCAGAGCAGCTTTCCATTAAAGGAGATCAGGGGTAATTAGCCGCATTATTTTGACAAGTTGGCTCGAGCAGTTCCCTTTCTTCCAGGGCCGAGGAGGGGGAGAGGCCGCCCGCCTCCTTCCCCAGGCGCGGGCGCTGAGCGGCGGCGCTGCCCCGCGGAGCGGCTCCCCGCTGCGCGCCGCCGCCCTCCGACGGCATCCCCCGCCGGCCCGGTGGCCAGCACGGCACTCGAGTGGAAAAGGAAAGGGAGGCTCAGGCTGCCCTGCAGAACCGCCGACTGTGATCTTATGTCATAGTCAGAATCAGGTGTGCGGGCGGAGCACAGGGCCGAGGCAGACCTGTGCACTTGTGCGATGCAAACCTGTGTGAGAGACAATAATTTGAGGGAATAGAAAAAATCTGATTATTTTCCCACAAATCGATCTTCTCCCAGGGTTAGCACTTTTGTAAACCGTGCAAAAGGAATCTAAAGTGGCTGTGCTTCATTCCTGTCTTTTCTTTATTAAGGTAATCAGATGCTCCAGCAGTGCAAATGCTTTTGGTGGGTGTCTACAGCTGAAGAGCAACCTGGAAAAAAAATATTTAAGTAACAAGTAACATCACTGTATATATCTGCTACCCATTGTTAATCTCAACCTGGCTCTACCTCATTGTTGATCCCCTACCTGGCTGGAGAAGTGCTCCACAGTATCAGGGGTTATGAACACAAAGGGAAGATATGTAAGGGTCAGAGCATTACAAAATTAAGCCACTACAACTAAAGTCAAGGCTGAAATTCTTGTACACCAGCCTGGGCTGTCTAGGCATGGAATGGAAGAGGTATGAATGGTTGTAGATCGCAGTCTCTCTATATAATGAGATTTCTTAGGCCTTCAACACATAGCATGTCCTAGATAAGAAAACTGGGAGATCCCTTCGAGTTGCTGACGATGGAGATAGTCCTTGGTGTGGAGGAGCAGTTGCACACTCAGAGCATGCATATAACAGTCAGCAGTGCTTACAAATGTAAATAAGGGCAGATTGATTAGGCACAACATTATTGCCAGGAATGTAGCAAGCAGGCATCAGCTATGAGGCAGACTGGGGGCAGCCACTGCTCTGACCACCCAAGTGGAGACTTTTACACTGACATTTCTTCCTTGAGGGGAAAAAACCCCAACACACATACACACACCCATCCCAGAAACAAGACCAATTAGATCTCTGAAGTAATTAATCTCTTGTGTATGCTTAAAAAAAAAAAAAATCCTTCCAGACCACAGGGAGAGAGGGGAGATTAAGACAATGCTTGTTAAATTTGAGTCTTCAGATAGGGTTTTGGAATCAGCAGTGAGAATGGGCTTTAGGCTACTGTGTGAAGACTAGCAGGCAGAAGGCACGTAGGACAGTGCAGGGATTTCCAGGTTCTTGAAAGGACACTCTTCCCTGGTTTTCAAGCCTACCAGGAGGCTGAACCAAAATGTTTCTGTGCCCATCCCTTCTTTCTCCACTCCCCTGCCCTGCTACCCGATCAGACACGGTGAGGTTGAGCACTTGCAGTACTGTCACATCACTTCCTAGCTAGATGGATGGTCACTTTCCCAAGTGGAAACTTGAACTGGAGGTGGCCGACTGCACCCCAGCTACAAGTTTCAGCCTCAAACAGAAAACAGCCTCCAGCTACAACCGCTTGAAGTTTCCTTCTCCCAAACCTGTGAACCTACGTGTGCGTGCATGACAGCTTGCTGCTCCTAGCAGCTTTCCTGGAGAGTCCTGTGCAGGGCACAGGGCAGGGCCTTCACGGAGACAAGTTTCCCAGGGTGAGAAAAAAGGAATTGGGATGAAATCAAAGGGAAAAGGGCCATACCTAGCCGGCAGGCATGGCCCTTGAAAGGCCCTGACTGTTGTTGACTTTAGGCAGTCTCACGGAGAAATCGGTGCGGTGCGGTGCGCAGCTCGCTCCCGCCGGCGGCCCCAGCTCCCGGGACGCTGCCAGCCCGCGTTGCCGGCGCCGGGACGGGCCCGCTAAGGGCGGTCGCCAGCCTGCCAAGAGGAGGAGGACGCTTGCAGTGACCTCAGGGGGCTCAGGGGTTTTGCTCAGAATCACTGTCCCAGGTACAGGCACGGCAGGGCTGAAAGGAGAGGCGCGCAGTGCCTGCGGGTTTGTCGAGCCGGGCACCGCACCGGGCAGGGGCTGCACGGGGTTCTCTTGTCGCCCCCGGGTCCCCATGCCCCTCTCTTCTTCGCTGCATTTCTCTCACCTCCTCCTCCAGCTCCCGAACTCTTTAGAGCCGCGCTCCTCCGCAGGCGTGTAGCAGCCGTCCTGCAGGAGAGCAGCCCCCCAGAGCGCCTCCCCGGCCCGGGCCGAGGGCGGAGGGACGGGCTGTCGGCTGCCCCCCGCCCCGGTGCCCACGGATGTCCGCCACGGCCCGTAGCTGCTCCCGCGGGGAGCCGCGCTGCGGGCCGGGGCTCCAGCTCGGGGCTGGGGGGGGACGCGCGCAGCTCTAGAGGCAGCAATTAATGGCTGATTCTCAATGAATAGATGCGGGGAGAAGCGGTGCCAAAAAAAGTAAATAATCGCGTGTAGTTCGAGAAACGTTTAGCGCGGCCAGGCAGGCTGCGTTTCATGGACTTTTACACTAAAAAACATTAGAATTGGCTTTCCTCAGGCTTCAGTTAAAGAATGAGTCCTAAGTTGAAACAGCTAGCTACCGCGCGTCTTTAAATCGCTTAAGTGTTAAATTTTCATTGTTTTTCTAACTGGACGGAGTGGTTTTCTTGCAAGGAACTAAGTCTCCTCTTTACTTAAAAAGAGAGAGGGAGAAAAATCTGGCACTTTCTACCGCAGTATCCACCACCCTGTCATTATTCCTGCAAGCCTGGGAATTCAGCTCAGACCTCCCAGTATTTGTTGCAGCTCGAGGCCAAGGTGCCTCTAAAAGGATTTTCTTTTAAGGCCTTTAGAAATCGTTTAATGCTGCTTTTTCTTCGTTTCCCTCTTTTTCTTAAAAGGGAAAAATGTATTTCTATATGTCCCTGGCGAGAAAGTTCCGTGCGTGTATTTGCAAGCATCCCGGACGGGGGTCGGGGGAGGGGAGTAAAGGGAGGGGGGAGTAACGCTCTTGAAAAGAAAACGAAGAAGAAAGAGGGAGAAGGCATTCCTTAATGGAAGTATTGCATGCAAAGAAGACTGGATCTCTTTAAGGCTCCCCCTGAAGCTGGAGATGCACACACAAGGGTTGCCGGCCTGGGTGGTCTCTCTACTTTGGTGAGCTGTTGCTAAGCAGCTAATAATAGTCATGTTTGCTGAGTAATTTCTGCCCTCCCCGAGCCAATCACCTCGCAGAAACCCAAGCCATCTGACAGCCCCGGGGGCGGGCTCTCAGCCCCTTTTTTTTTCCCTCCCTCTCTCGCTCTCTCTCCACTCATACTCCCCCCACCCCCCCCCCCCCCCCCTCCTCCTCCTCTTTATCCAAATGGAGAGAGTCCTTTTTTTCTTCTTCATCTCATCTCTGGAGCCGAGGGGCTGCAGCTCGGTGCTGCCGCGCACACACCGGGGGAGAGCGCCAGGCAGCCGCCCGCCCGCCGCCGCGGCGGGGCCAACCGCGGAACCCCGCCGGCCCCGCGGCCCGCGGGAAGCACCCCGGCCCTGAAGCAGGATGGTGCAGCGCGGCGAGGCAGCCCAGCAGCAACAGGAGCAGCCGCGGCCCGCCGCGCCGCCGCCCCGCCGCCGCCGCTGAGCGCCGCCGCGGACAGCGGCTTCCCGGAGGCAGCGGAGGCCGGCCGGAGAAGGCGATTTCAACGGGAGCGGAGCACAGCGCGGCGGCGGCGGCGGCCGGGGGATCCCGGGGGTCGCGCCCGCCCGTCCGCCCGCCCTCGCCGGGCGCGGGGAGCGACCGCCTGCAGCTCGGGGTCCGCGCGCGATGTGGCAATGGGAGGCGCGGGGAGCGACTCGGCCGGAGCGGCCGCGGCGGCAGCCGCCGCCCCGCGCCCCGCGTGAGGCGGCCGCGCCGCAGCAGCCCCAGCAGCAGCCCCAGCCCCGGCGGCGGCGGCGGCAGCAGCGGCGGCAGCAGCCCCCGCAGCAGCAGCAGCAGCATCAGCCCGCGGCCCGCAACGCCGCCAGCCCCCCGCGGCCCCGCCGCACCCCCGGGGCCCCGGGCCCCGCCGCGGCAGCGCCAGCGGCAGCTCTCCCGTCCCGCCGGCGGCGGCAACATGGCCTCGGCCGGTAACGCGTCGGAGCCGGAGACCAGCAGCAGCGCGGGCGGCGGAGGCCACCCCGGCCGGGCGCCGAGAAACGGCGGCGGGAGGCGGCGAAGGACTGGAGGGAATCGGCGCGCCGCTGTGCCTGACCGGGAGTATCTGCAGCGACCAAGCTACTGCGATGCGGCTTTCGCCTTGGAGCAGATTTCAAAGGTGCATTCAATCTCTCACTCTTTTTTCCAGAGATACACTCTAGTGGTAGTGCTGCTTTTTCCGCGGGGGAGGAGGAGGGAGGTGGTGTGTTTTCTCGCGGGGGTGGAAGGAGGAGATGGAAACGAAACGGCCACCAATAAAATGCTGGGAAAAAGAGAGGGACGTCTGTGACTCTTCAGTGCGGGAGAGAGTGCCCTCCTTCCCTCCCTGCTCGCCTGTGCCTGCCCTGGTGCGTGCTTGTGCTGCGGAGCACTTCTCCTAAACTTCCCGATACAGCCTCGGATCGGTCCCGGCTTCCCCATGGCTAACCCCAGGCCCGCTCTCCCGCTCCTCCCCTCTTTCTCTCCGCTTCCTTTCTGCTTCTCCATCCCCTCGTAGCGCCCTGCGATCTCGGTAGCACCCGCTCCCGGCCGAAACTTGGCAGAAGTTGGGCTTTTGTGAAGTTTTCCGCCGAGCGCCGAAACGGCGACTGCCCTGGGAGAACGGGGTCCCCCAGCAAAGAAAGCACCGGTTTTCTCCCTTGCCTGGCGGTCGGAGGGGGAGCGAGGGCCGTAAACAAATTGCCACCTTAACCCTGCCCCGCCAGTCCCCGCGAAGGACTGGAGGTGCCGGACCGGGCGGGGGGGACAGCCCCAGCCGCCAATCTCCGCCGGCCAAAAAATGTTCAAAGTAAACAATCTCCAAAAGCTGCCTTGCTTCAGGGATGGTTTCACTTCAGGGAGCGGATTTCTAGGCTTTGTAAGAAGAGGGAAAGGAGGAGGAAAAAAAAAAAATCCATGTGGCTGCCCTCTTCCGTTCACAAATATTGTCGTAACTTACAGATGGCTGCTCTACTTCCTAATTCAGATCACACAGCGTCTCCAAACTCTATGGAAATGAATTACTGCAGATGTTACAGCGCTGCTCACCACGTGGGTCTTGCCTCAGCACCAAGCCCCTGCTAGGAGCTGGGAATGGGGAAAACGGCCACTGCTACCCACTATCTGTCACACAATCCCCCCGCCTCT
Organism: Chloebia gouldiae; assembly: GCA_003676055.1. NCBI lineage: Eukaryota > Metazoa > Chordata > Aves > Passeriformes > Passeridae > Chloebia > Chloebia gouldiae. The sequence goes on from QUSF01000039.1 coordinate 3,845,426, forward strand.
CCTCCCAGCCATGGGGTTCCAAGGAGAACAGGAAAAGGGACTGTTCTTTCTTGTGGCTGTTGAGGTTCTTCGGAAGTGGTTCATTCTTCCCTGGAGCCACGGGTCTTGCCAGTGCGAGTGCTTTACAGCCTGAGCTGGTGGGGATGCCTCGGGCAAAAGAAGAATATGGTGGTGGCCAGCGCAGGGGGCCAACACAGGGGGCCGACGCAGTGTTGTCACCCCCAAACCCACGTGTTGGTCTGGGGCAAGGATGAATGACAACAGGTACATCTTGCCCCTGTGTGCGAGCTCGAGCTCGGCAGGGCCGCGGGGCAAAGGGCCCTGCTGGAAGGATGCCTGAGCTGTTCACGGCGCTCCATCCTTCCTCCGGGGACTGCACCCCACGGGACACGAGCTGTGTCCCGCACCTGGGAGGGCTGGGGGGCTCCCCCCGCTTCTGGCGGCTGCCGCAGCCCGCAACTACTGACCTCTTCTTGCTTTGCAGGGGAAGGCGACGGGACGGAAAGCGCCGCTGTGGCTGCGAGCAAAGTTTCAGAGACTGTTGTTTAAACTGGGCTGTTACATTCAGAAAAACTGCGGAAAGTTTTTGGTTGTCGGCCTCCTGATATTTGGGGCTTTCGCTGTAGGATTAAGGGCAGCTAATCTCGAGACCAACGTGGAGGAGCTGTGGGTGGAAGGTAAGTCCGGGGGGCGCCCCGGTTTTCTGTTGCCGCGCGGAGCCGCCCGGGGCCGCTCGGCAGGCCCGGCAGCCGCGGCCGCCGCCGGGGGAGGCGGGTACTGAGATGGGGCGCGCAGCCCCGGGCGGCGCGTACCACTACTCCGCCCGCGGGGGGCCGCGGCGGCCAGGCCGTGCATTCAGCGGAGGGCCACCGGGACAGCCCGTCTCCAATGCCCCGTGCCCTCGCCTCTGCTCCGGCTCGCAGCGCGGGCGAGCTGCGGGCGGCGGGTTTCCGCGTCCCCGCCGGCGGCGGGAAGCGGCGGCGCTGCCGGGAGGCGCCCCCTCCGCCATTTTGGGAGTGCGCGCGGCCGCGGCGGGGGAGGGGCGGGCGGCGCGGCGGGGCGGGAGCCTGTGTGTGGTCCTGCGCTTGGACGGCGTTCAGCTGTGGGGAGCGCGGGGCTCAGCGCTGAAAAAAAAAAAAGGAAAATGAAAATAGGAGAGGGAGAGAACGAGGGAAAAAAAAACCAAAACAAAACAAAAAACCCACAACCACGAAAGAAAGGCGGCCGAGGCGAAGTGGAGCACGGAGTGGGGCAGCCAGCCGGGCGGCACACCCCGCCCTGAGAGCCATGGCTCCAGGCTGCCGCGGTTTTGGGGTTTAAGTGTAGCTCTTTTTTTTTTTTTTTTTCTTTTCCCCTTCTCTAGTCTGTTGGGTTTTTTTTTTTCTTCCTCCTTTTTCTTTCTTTTTTTTTTTTTTTCTGGGGAGAAAATACTGTTTATTAAGGATCACGTTCCCCCGTTAGCTGCTGGGTGGACGTGGAAACAGAGTTCCTTGTCTGCAGCAATTACTACTCTAGGTTTATGTCAAAGTAGCTTGCAGCAGTATTTGGCTTATAAAAGTTAATATGAGAGGCTGCATAAATAATCATTTCTAAATAGCTCTCTGTACGTGTTTGTGTGGAAAAGCTAGAGCTGAGTGCAGACAAAGTCGGAGCCTGTTCTGAAGGTGGTCTCCTGCCCGAGGTGAATTAGGGCATAGCGGGTTGCAGTCCATCCTTGCAGGTGACAGCCGTAGTGGGGTCAGGATTGGATTTGCCAGTCATTTAGTAGGTGTTGTTTTTTTCTGTTGTGGGAAATAGTGATCCTTTTTTGGTCCAAGTAGTGTAGTCCAGAAGCTCAAAATATGATGAGGTCTGCTGCCAACAGTTCTGCCTGAGAAACAGAACAAGGCACTGCTGGGTCCCATATGTAGGCAGAGACATGCAGTCAGAGTTTGCACTGGTCACCAACTACAGTACCTTAAATACTAATGAAAATAACTTTGAATCTTGTTTTCCTTCACTATTAATTTTTTTTCCAAACTCACTGTGAGGTTGTTGTGGACAAGTTTATTTTGTCAGTTTTTGTTCTTAGGTATTTTGTTTCTGTTTTTCTGTGTTTGTTGTGATTGCAGCTCCATCCCACATGCTCCACTGCATTTATTATCCTGATGTTACTGGTGTCCAGTTGCTTGGAATGGTGATCCTATTCAATTAATGCCACCTGCTTTTTGTAGCCTTGTAATACCAAGAAACTACTTGCTGTTGATGCCTCGGTAACCGGCCTGTCAGTAAAAATACAATTCTCAAGGAAAAAAAAAACAGGATTTGCAAAATAGTTGCTACACTTATCTCTTCTCATGTCATTATTGTTATGGAAAAGGAGTGGGGAGAAGTCCCTAGTATATAATCCAGTGGAAATTGATCTCTGAGGTTTTTATGGCCAATATGAATCCATAATGAAGCTAGTTTGACAGAGCTGACCTATGTAATTTCACACCTATTTAGTTTAATTTTTTCACTGAAAAGAAATTAAAACTCTGCATTTAGAAATCCTTGCATGTCAAAACTAACCAGCAAAAGCTAGTAGATTAAGATGAAATAAAATATTCTGGATTAAATTAAATTTAATTTCTAGTTTTCCCATTCTAGCACTACATGACCATTCACAGAAAAGAGCTTGCTAAAATGGGCCTTCTTGGTAGAGGCTCTGTAAATGTTCTGCTCTTAAAACAGGGTGTTGTACAATTAAACCTAACAGATAGCAATTGCATATTTTTGTTGCTGAATTACAAATAGGAGTACAGATTGAGTTTGAGATGGAACAGAGACAGGAAAAAATAGCATGGAAATTGCTGTTCTTCCTAGGCAGAAGTGCAAAGCAGCACCAAAGTTTTTCTTCTGCATTTACATGGAACTGGTCCTAACAACTTTAAAGTACCTTCCATGTTAGTACAGTAAGGGATTCTTTAGATAGAGGTTTCTTAGCAAAGAAGCAGTGGCTGAATTGTCCTGTATTAAAACAGCTGTCTCACTTTACCTTTTACCATTTGCTTACTGAGAGTTTGGATGAACTAGGCAGTGCTGGCCAAATATAGAACCATAGAATTGTTTAAGTTGGAAAATATTTGTTATATTATCAAATCCAACTGCTAAGTCAGCACCATTGTGTTCACTACTGAATCATGCCTTTAAATGTCACATCTAAACACTTTTAAAATACCTCTAGGGATGGAAATTCAGGGGTGGCCTGTTCCAGTGCCTAACAGTCCTTTCTGTGAGGAAATTTTTTTTGCTATCCAATCTAAGCCTTTCCTGGAGCAGCTTGAGACCATTACCTTTCATCCTGTCACTTCTTGCCTACATCCTCCACTCAGGTAGCTGTAGAGAGGGATGAGGTCATCCCAAGGGTCCTCTTCCCCAGGCTAAATTACTCCAGCTCCCTCAGCTGCCCCTCATAGGACTTCTGCTCCATTGCCTTTCTCTGGACTTGCTCCAGCACCTCAATGTCTTTCTTGACTTGAGGGGCACAAAACTGAACACAAAATTCAAGGTGAGGCCTCACCAGTGCTGAGTATAGGGGTACAGTCACTGCCCTGTCCGGCTGGCCACACCATTGCTGCCAGGATGCCATTGGCCTTCTTGGCCACCTGGGCACAGCTGGCTCATGTACAGCGCCCTCAGGTCCTTTTTCTGGGGTAACTTTCCAGCCATTCTTCCCCCAGCCTGTAGTCCTGCATGGAGCTGTTGTTACTGAAGGGCAGGACCTGGCACTTCATGTTGTAGAATGTGGTATGAACCTCATACCATTCGCCTTGACCCTGCCTCTGTCCAGGTGCCTCTGCAGAGCTTTTCTGTCCTCCTGGAGATCAACACTCCCACCCTTGGTGGTGGAGCTTGGTGATATCTGGGAAATGACTGAGGGAACATCTGAACCACTCATCCAAATGACTGATAAAGATATTAAACAGGTCTTGTCCAGTGACTGGCCACCAACTGGATGTAACTCTCTCTGAGCTCTGCCATCCAGCCAGTTTTTAACCCAGCAAAGAGTGCACCTGTCCAAACCATGAGCAGCTAGTATCTCCAGGACAATGCTGTAGGAAACGGTATTGAAGACATTATTAAAGTTCACGTAGACAATATCCGCAGCCTTTCCCTCATCCACTAACTTATAGAAGAAGATAAGATTGGTCAAGCAGCACCTGTCTTTCCCAACCCCATTCCAGTTAGGCCTGATCCATAGACTGTCTTGTATGTGCTGTGTAGATTCACAGGTTACTTCAAATATACTCCAAGTAACAGTTTTGATTTGCTCCTGAAACTTTTTACAGTTATTACTGCTGAATAAATTGGCAGTATTTAAAGAGACAAATTTGATATGGTCTGTTTCTGAATACCATGGAACATAATACAGCACTGAAGTTTGCTGGAAGTAAGTGGTTGCTTTAAAACCGTAACAGAATTAATTAACAAACAGTGAAGTGAACTTTGAATGAATTTTAAGACCATGCACATTCCAAGTTAAATGATTAGTATGAGCCTGCAGCTGTTATGGTTGAAATATTTACATGAGTTTAGAAGCTCACCTGGTAGGCAAACTTTCCAAGAGAGATCTTCAAAACATAATTCTTTCAGATTTCCTGTAGTAGTAGTCTTCCTCCTCCAGAATTTATGCTAGCATTCTTAGCATTCTCTGAGCCTCCTGATACCAAAGTGGCTTTCCTTTCAGCTTGTTTTGTGGCACTAAGTGTTGTAGAGTAGCTTTTTGTTTTCTGGGGTTTCTTTTAAACATAGCCCTCTTTTGGATGCTGTTCAGAATACTTCCGTTATTACTTTGTGTCCCACAGTGGCTCCATCTATGTTGCTGTTCTGTAGATTTGCTCTCAGTTGTCTTCGCCTGGGACTTACATGTATGTTTTTCAGCACATGATCTATCATCCCCATGTGCATACCTTGCTGCTGGTGGTGAGGGGAAGGGGTTTTCTGCCAGGGCAGACAAATTCTGGACTGGTATTTTAATGGCAATTCTGTTATTCAGCTTGAGTTGAACTGCTGTATGTGGGTGTCCATGCATCCTGGAGTTGTGGAGACTGTTTAGCATCTTTATACATAGTACACACAGAGAGGAAAAAAAGGCTTTGCATTGATTTCCTCAGTGACTGAACTTTGTTGGACACAGATGTGCTTTTAGAATCATCCATTCATAGCTAGAGAGTGCTCTGGATGGAAAAGAAATCATGCTCATAACTGGATATGTTTATTTGCTACCACTCTATATAGGCAGTCTAAGACCCAGTGTGTCAACAGCAGTCACACATGTAAATTCACAGTTCTGCTTCTGAAAGAAGGTCGTTTTGTGGGTCCAGAACAGGTTCTGTTAAATGAAGCTTGAAATTTGGCTACTGCAATGCCTTAAATGATGTTAATTGGAGCAGATTATAATGAGGGAGATGGTCTAGTCTTGTGCTTTAGTATTTCATTTTATGTCATTATTGTCTTGGGATTTTTTTCCTCCTCACTTTTTTCATTAGCTTTCTTCCTTAAGTGGTCAAAGATCATGCTGTTCTTCCCTTCTGTTATTGCTTCCTTCAATTTTTGCACTAGGTGAAGCTCAGTCAAACTATTGCCTCCTTAAGTGTCCTCTTCACAAAGCTTTGTGAAGCTTTGTGATCTTGAACTGAACTCTAACATGCAGAGCTCCTTCTTTAAGCCAGTTTGAAGGAAGAGGGTGGAGGATACAAATAGGTAGGACATCTTGCAGAGAATTGCTCAGAAGCTGCATACTTCGGTTCAGGTATGTGGAATAAAGTGAGTGTGTTCAGATTGTATGTGAATTAGGATTGAGTGTGTACAGCAGAAATACTTTGTAAATCAAGATTTGGGCTATGTGTAGTATTATTTCCTTTCTCTCTTAAGGCACAGAAATCAGGTTGCTCTATTGTACTTACAGCTGACCCTTCTTGGAATATGTTAATCTACACATGCAACTTAAGAATGATGTGAAAATGAGGAAAGTGTGTGAGTGATGTGAGTGAGGAACCAGTATTATTTCCATAGAGTCTCAGTTTTCTTAACCCAGAAAGATTAAATGCAGGTGGAGAGAAAAGTTGTTCTTAAGTTCTGCCTAAAGGCACCAGGTAACTTTACACTAGTATTCTTTGGAGAAACAAAAAAGAATAGTAGGGGAACAGATCTGTGTGAATTTGTTTTTTCAAGGAGATAAATTTATATAAGTGGGCTGAACTAACATGCTTAGTTTGAGTACAGTTAGCAGGACTTGACACAGTCAAGTATAATTCCTTTCTCTCACAAACATGCAGTGGACAGCAGCAGGGGAGTACTGTTTTAGATGTGCTCGCTCCTGCAACCACATCTATACATTGGCATGGTATAGAAGAAGCTGCAGAAGTTACTCTGCTCTTCAGTCTGTCACAATGGTTGTGGCAGGCTCTGTGGCAGTGAGGACATTGTCTCTGATCACATCACCAAATTCATTAGTTTTCTGTGTATCAGATGACTTAAGAGCTTACTTATCCTCGAATGCTGTCCTACACTATGTTGCATTCCTCAGCACATATTGAAAGTTCATTGAAAGGTGTTGATCTGGAAAATTTCCAAGCTACTGTTTTGTCTGACTTCAGTATGATTATTTAATTAATCTCTTTTTTAACACAATAGCTGAAGGATGGTCATCTGAGCAACATGTTTATTTAAATGTTTACTGATAAATCACAAAAGTATTTCAGTCCATGCTACTCTGTTCAGTTCATACTACTGTTTTGAAAAGGAACATCAAATTCTAATACTTATATGATATTTGTGGATTAAAAATATCAGGGCAGTGGGTGTTACGTTTCTTTGAATTTGAACTCCCTCTGCTTCTGTGTATTGAAAGTTGTTAAGAAAAGATGTTTAAAGGTTTTACTTATATGTATATTTAATTGATTGTCATCTTTCAAGAGCCTGCTATTAAATTCAAAATCACTGGAGACCTCTGTTAAGGTCCATCTTGACAGGCATCCATCCACATCATTGCTCAGAGCTGGTGTTCCTTGATGAAAATCTTGTACATGAAAAAATCCCTGCAGGTTCAGTACATAAAATTCCTCTTATCTGTAAGAGTTTTAAAAAAGGTATTACTTGTGACCATTTTTTGGTCATTAAAAAGGTAGAGGGTGAAATCCTGTATTCACTGAATGTGGTAGCAGAACCTGGGACGACTTTAGTGTGACCATGCCTTATCCATGTATAAAGCCAGAGCAGTCTAGCAGTGTGCCCATATGTTAGCCTCTTCAGGGAAGGGAAAGAGAAGCTCCTCCTGTAGAACTGGCACCCCTCTAAGCTGTAAGTGTATTGTTGCATGGTTTCTTCTGCCTTCCAGACTTCAGAGGCATTTAATTTACTCAAGGCTGGAGAAAATTAGTCTTCATTGTTATTTCCAAACTTAACAGTGTTGCCAGTGCCCTGCCAGAATGTGCCTTACAGATCACTGTTTGGAAGGATTTGTTTCTTTCTCTGTTGGAATGTGTATTTAAACAGGGCGGCGTCTGGGCTTTGCCATTGTCCTCCTCTTCTGAGCTTTGAGTGTCATCTTGTGCTCTGGGGATTTTGCTGCTTATGAACAGGGTTTGAAGGCATTTCTGTAGCTCTGGAGAGCTTGCAGAATTTGGTACAGAAGTCCTGGAGTGAAATAGAATAGTTGAAAGCAACATTGCTTTATTGTTGTTCCTCATGCTGCTGCTGCTGAGCAGGAGCAGGGAAGTGTAGGTAAGCAAGAGCTAACTCAGCTGTAGGGCTGGCTGCTACTGAAGTTGTGGTGCTATGTGGATGTGGTGAGTGGTTTGGGCCCTACGTACTACCAGGTCTTGCCACCTGCTAAGTGGCCTGGTTTTATGTTTATTTGCTTGTTTTTGTAGAGAACTGACCTTCCTCATTATTTATCAGCAGCCAGTGGGTTCAGAAAAGAATGAACTCTAAAAGCATGAGTGCTTGAGCTTGCCTTCAGCATAGAATGCATTAAGGTAAACCTGATCTGCTCACCCTGGCTGTCAATTTTCATTATTTTTTTCCCCCCTTTTTTTTTTTTGTGGCAAGAGGTGGTCCAAGCCCTGACATTACATAATATTTTCAGTGGTTCCCCAGAAAGTCATAATAAGATGTAGTGTATACATGCAACTGTTCTTGACCATTCCACAAATTTACATCCAAGTGAATGTTGCACTTACATATAACTGTTAGGAGGCTCCAAAATATGACAGCTTCCAGATGTATGAACCAACTGATCCCTTTATTTAGATTATGCACTACAGCTGATGCCTAGATTACTGCTGGCTGGACAAAGCTATGGGAGATTTGTCTGGTTTCCATAATGCCATGTTTATATTTCAGTTGGATTTTTCCTTAAGAACTGACCTCCCTATGACCTATTAGAACTGTGTCCACTAGGATGCTGGTTTTGATGTGTCTGCAGCTACTTTCCTTTTGGTGTCTAATGGAACATGTTCTCATTTTCACACTCTTGGACTATTACACACAATCTTTTTAACTAAACTGTGAATTACCTGCTCCAACCTATAAGCACTCAAGTAAAAAAACCCATGCTTGTAAAATTCTGTCCCATATCTAGATCTTTTTTTTTTTTTCTGATTCGTTAAAACAGTATTTTAGTTATAGATCTTGTCGGGCTGTTACTTGTCAGGTGTTTTCTTCTGTATACGGAATAAAGTCCAATCTTTTTCACAGTGCTTTTTCTGGCTACAGATGACAGTGTGTGTATAGATGGCTCTAGCTGCTCTGTTTCAAAGTTCAGCAGGACCTGGAGTGCAGAAATTTATCAAGAAGTTCACTCATCTTTGTATATACTATACATTATATGCATTTTCTCAGCCATCCTTATTTTCTTCAATATTTGTCTTATTTTTCTTCAGTAGTTCAGGCTTTGGTTCTTTTAATTTCTCTGATCTCTGCTGCCTTGTAGTATGCAAGAAGTCATGCCCTAGTTATGTTTATGAATTGCTCTTCCAGGGAAAACCTGAAGAAATCAGTAAAACCTCTTAAGGTCTGCATGACAGTTCTATTATAAGAATGTAGTCACCTATCAGAGTTCAGAGAAATAAAGATGCACAACATTCATTAATACTTAAGAAACCATACCATTTTCTGCCTTCTTCTGTTAATGCTTTGCTGGAGTGGCAGATTCCCAAGATTGTGCCTCATGACAGAAAACTCTGTGCTTTAAAATGTGATATCTGTGCTGAGAGTCTGTGCCATGTTATAATGGCCCCTTCATTTCTGTGCCCATGAATTAGAGAAAATGGGAAAATATCTTACTCCAGTTTTGCATAATCTGTGCTATTTTATTATCCACTCAGATTGTGCCAAATATGTCTGATGAATACCATATACAATAAATTATGTTCACCCTTGCTCTTAATTGAGTGACTTTCGACTTGGAGTAGATTTTCATTGTAAAATAGAATGAAATTGAAAAGAGTAGTTTTTAATTCAGAATTTGAAAATAAAACATTTTTCTTTATTCCTGTTTTATTGTGCAAAGTTAGTTTAATATCTATAAATACCATTTTCTTGTTCTAGGTTTTGCTCTGTTGTTTTCATTTACTATCACCTCAGTTACTATAAACAGACTGATTTTGGCAGTAGTAGTAGTTTCATGAGGTAAAAAGTTCTTTATGGAAACTGCTGAGGATATATATGTTTTGATGTATGAAGAATTTTAATTCTGGTTTTTAGAATGAATGTCTTGGCTTTAACTTCTCCTTGGTTTTGGGAAAGTTAGTTATTTCAGTGCTTGAGCAAAATATACAAGAGGTAAGGGAATTAAGAGGACCATAACCTGGTTCTTTCTTCAAAGGTGCTGCTTCTTTAGAGAATTGTACTGAACTTAATTCCAACTTCAATTATACAAGTAATCATTGTGTATTTGAAACATCTGTATTTTGCTCATGTGGGAGCAAAATATGCAATGTTGTACACCCATATACCTGAAGCTGAAGCTCACTCCTTAGACTGTATACAGTCTTCCTTTATTAACAGTCAGATAACTGGTAAAAAACAGTCTCCTCTTGTTTACTAGTATGATGCATTTCTGCCTTTCAGTCAGTAATCAAAAGTTAAGTGCAG
>QUSF01000039.1:3858044-3948916 GCA_003676055.1 Chloebia gouldiae
TGGTTTTTGTGTGTGGGTTGCAACACTTATTCCCCAGGTTCCTCCCACCTCCTAAACCACTAAATTCTTTATAAATTAAAAATGACTAATACAGGTTTCTTGTTTTAAAGGAACGCAGAAGGGTACACATCTTTTTAAGCATTTGAGGGGGAAATCGGTAAATCTTTTTGTTGCTGTAAACTGTTCATTCATATATTTCACTTGCAATTTCCTCCTTCCCCCCCCCCCCCCCCCCCCCCTTTTTGTATTTTTTGTAGCCGGCTATAAGGAGTGGTGGTGTTGACAGAATATAGTTCACACCACACTGACCTTGTGATGAAACTTCCTCACAGCCGCAGGAGGTCCTTATGAATCGGCCCCTAATCCAGCTAATCCCGCTCGCAACAAAATCGTGAAAGTGGCTCCCAGCGATGTGTGTTTCCCTGCGCAGATGCCGCGGGAAGGAGCGGCGTGGGGAGCGCGCCGGGGCTGCCTTTGGTGCGGGCCGGCGGGGTCGGGGGTCCCCTGGGGCAGGGCCGGGGCTGGCGGCAGGGCCGGCTCCTGGCAGGGTTCCAGGTGGGACCCCGCCGTGTGCCCCCGCAGAGCTGCCGGCTCCCCTCCGCCTCCTCCTGCCCCAGACCTCGGAGCCGCCGCCCAAGGTCCAGAGGGAGCGCGGACCTCCGCACTGCGCTCCGCAGGGAAAAGCCACCAGCGCGGTCACAGTGGCCCCATGCAGAAAATACTAGCCACGCTGAGGGGTGTGCTTGGCCATTTGTTTGGCTTTTTTTTTTTTTTTTCCCGACAATTCCTGCTTCAGCATAAACCTGGCCATATGGTCGCAGGCTCGGAGTGTCTAAGAGCATCCCGCACAAAGTGAGACGCGCTCTGTCCTGCTCGGCGTGAATGGCGAGCGCCCGATGAAAAATGGGCCTCCTGACAGATGCAGCGCGGCCTCGGGAGCTGGTGGCCAGTAAGAAATATCGAGGTGGGGGAAGCTGTGACAGGCAGCAGGTTCGGTGCTGGGGGGAGTGCTGACCTGACCTGATTGTGTCCAACAGTGAGAGCAGTTCTGCTTCAGTGCAAAGCCATTCAGAAGGAAGCTGCTTAGGCAACAACAGATGGTACAGCAAGCAGCTGGTAGGGAAAACTTGAAAGGAGCTATACCCTGTTTTGTAACATGTTCATTCCTTTCATTTTTCTGTGTTAATTTTGTCATCTCCTAAAAGTGCTATTCAGGAAGTTATATCCTCTAAAAGGTTCTGGATGCTGTTTCATTGCTGTTTGCTGTTCCTCTAAAAGAAATTGCATTCAAATTTTGTGCTACTCCATCTACAGATGAAATTTGTGCTATCCCAGGAGTACAGATGAAAAGACCTAAAAATGCTAGTTTTAACCACACAGGAAAACAATTACATATTTGAGGAAAGGGCACTGAGAGGTTAAATGAAAAGTTTGGCCTAGAGGAAAGCTGACTGCTGTGGAACAACACAGCAAATTGTTTGTAACATATTACCCAGCAGAAGCTCTTATTTAACAGAAAGTAACGTAAAGAAATTATATTCACCTGTTTTGAAAACCTTAGCTTTAGACCTTGAAGCCCTTTACATACCTTTTGAAATCCTTAGCTTTAGACCTTGAAGCCCTTTACATACCCTTCTCAGCAGAACTCCCTTAAACTTTGCCACTTTTGTGTACAATTGAGGATTTTTCCTTGTTATGAAGTGTGCTTGGCTGTTAAATTACTGAAGAATAAAAATTTATCTTGCTCCTCATGGGGTACGTACTGTTATGTGGCCATAAACTCTTGGTAGAATTGCAATAATCTGTATTAACTGCTGAAGGCAGTCTCCTTGATAACTAGGAAAAAGTAGAGTCTAAGACACTTTTGCTGTTCCTTTGCCACTTGAGCCATAAAATTCAGCAGTTGGGCTTCTCCACTGAAATCTATGGTTTAGTGGTGATGTGAAGGGACCATGTCTTTGGAAGGAAGAATAGTTTGCACTCTCTGCCCATTCATTCCTCAGTTTCTTTGCTGGGTTGGTCAACAAGGATGCCCGTTGTGACAGTGCTGTTTTATAATGTGGACACCTGCCCCATAGGAAAGGGACTGAGACCACCAACTCATTTCACATAAGTTAGCAAACAGCTGTCAGATGGTAAACAACTTGTGGTCACTATTGTTCCTGGCTGGATTAGGAACAGTGACCCAGAGGTGAACAGCTCATATCCTGTTACCAAGGACATGTGTCGCAGCTCAGTAAGCAGCCGCTGCATTTTATGTTTAATTGAAAAGCTTGAATTGTGATGTACCAGTTGTGTATATTATTGTATGTTTCAAAGCTCATTGCATGTTGGTTTTACTTGTTTTTCTTAAGTTTGTACTGTTTAATTTGTTCATTTTGGTATGCTGTTTTTTTCCCCTGCACTTTTCCACTCTCTCAACTGAGATGGACACCAAACAAGAAAATATCTTTTCTTCTTTAGCAATCTATCTGTTTTACATAATCAGAAAGATTATTTTTCTGGCAATAGGCAATACAGATGTATACATGCAAAACTGGATTTTAGCTGATTTTTAGAAAGAAAAGGTTTTAGTTCCTAAAATTGCAGGGAAGATTTCCCACTACAAGTGGTGGCAGCTGTTGTTGGGCTGTCTTCCTGAGTATGCAGACAGCTTTGTGTCCTTGTCACAGCTCTAAACTTTATCATACTGTGACAGAATGAAAAGGCATCTTTGATGTGTGTTTTTATTTTTGCTATTCATAATTGTGTCAGCGTTAACAAAATTTGTAACAGCAACGCTGGAGCCATCCCCAGCATGTGTAAGGAGTAAGTTAACTCATATCATATGATGTCTTGAGAGATAAAAAGCAGCCTTTTGAAGTGCTTTGTTTCTTTTTAGCTTTTTTTTTTTGCATTTGTAAGTTTTTATCTCTGCCTCTTTCTGCCCCCCCCCCTTTTTTAAGTGAAAATGAAGAGCCTGGTGTTATCTTTTTCTCAGTGTGATAGAAATGGTTGATATGATCCTATTGCTTTTACATAACCCTAAAGTCTTTGGCACTAAAGAGATGTTGATACTGATTATATCTTCTCATTGGGATGTGATGATGTGCTAGATGGTGTCCTTTTTTAGGACATAACTGGGGAGAAGGATAAGAGTAGAGAGTCTACATGTATTTTGGGAAGGGAGATAGTAGGGTGCAGGCTGTTTTAACCTGGACAGGCACAACAGCTGCTCCATGTGTGCTATACAGATGAAGAAATGTGTATTCAGCGAATGCTGTGCAAGAAAACCTACACAGACACAGTATGCAATTTCTTACTGCCTGTAGTGCAATCCTGGCAGAGATCATGTCTAGTTACATGATTAGTATGATATTTTTTTGCTGCACAGTCCAGTGAATGACCATGTAATCTCTTTAAGATGCTGATTGTTAACCACTGTGTTCTAGCTCTTGTAAGCTCACCATTTCTCAACTGATTTTTTTGGTAGCTCACTTTAATTCACTTTCTGTCAAGTGATTTTTGCATTATGTTTTTATAATGTAATCCTGATGGATTTATGGCAGCTGTCCTTAGCATCATTAGATGTATCAATATCTCACACTAGGTAATACATTCAGAGATCAACCATGTAAACCAGTTGTGTAAAGCAAGCAATTGTGGCTCTACAAGCAGAAGTTGTTTTAAAAGTTTAAAAAAGTAGACATTCCAACCAGTCCCATTTCTGCTACCGACTAAACCTGGACTTCCAGAAGGTGTTTTGCACTTTCTCGCAGCAAATGGTTTTGCCTGTAAGACCTAAAGAATGATAATACTGAAGAAGGTGCTGTCTTCCCTGCTCTTTTGTCAGGATGCTGACTAAAACTGTCTGTGTGTAGAAAAACTATATTCTGTTGCTGACAAAGAGCAGCACCAGACATGCTCAAACATCCAAGAGAACACGAAGACAGAACTCCCTAGAGAGCAACAGGAAGCTTTAAATCAAAAGGCCATTATTTTTTTTGTGCCCAGTAAGAGACAGGATAGTCTTCATATCTGCTGTCGAACTTCAGCTCTTCATATCAGTTTCTTCATAGGAGGTTTCAACCCTTTGTGAATAGTATTTGGCTACTGTGTTTTTTTTTTCTCATAAGGTCTGTGTTCTTTATCAGTAAAAACAGAGATTGTCACTGGTGCCATTAGGTACTGCTTTCTGCCCTGTGGCATGTGTGACTGCTTGTGATCGTGGTACCCAGTTAGGATAGGGAGGCAGAACTGTCTCACTGGCTTATCTGTGTACCATTATGATAGTTTGAAACTAGCTTCATTGCTTAGTGTTTGAGTAACACCCGTATACACGTGTTACAGAGATGCACATGGGAGCAGCATTCCATGAGGAAGTGGAGTAGAAGAAAGCCCATAACGGCAGTCAAAGCTGAGGGAGATGGGCTGTACAGGGTGTCAGGGAGAGAGGTATGAAGTCCCTTTCTGGTTCCCATCCTGGCAGAGAGAGGGTGCTGAAGGGTGAGAAGGCAAGTTGGAGGCTGGATATCTGTTTTTCATGTAAGTCTAGCATCTTTCTCTGTACGCTGCTGTTTTTTGGGTTGCTTAGTGAATGCTGAGACCCAGGTGAACACGTTGGAATATTATTCAATCTTTGTATGTGGTCACTGAGTTGTAAGGGGATTTTATCTCCTATGCCTCCTGCTGTAGTGATTAGAGGTATTGCAAATTGTAGAGGTTCCCTGCCTTGGCTATTGCCATAAAATGAGCACTGCAAGGGATACTTATCCATACACCTGATTTATCAAAACAGTTAGCATCTTTCAAAGAAATAAAACAAAAACATTGTTTGTGTGAGATATGACTATTAGATATATGATTCTGTTGCTTTGAGTTTTCACTGGATCAAGTTTGCTGAATTGATCTAATGCTACACATTTGTAGTCCTGAAAAAAATTAAAAAGTTGGTGTTGCTCAAACAAAGCAGAATTGTGTCTGCCCCTCAGGTGCTCAAATGGAAACACCTTGAGGCCCACAGTCTTCAGAAGGGAGGTTCTCCAGAAAATTGTGTACCTAAAATTTGTCTGAGAATTTAGGCTCCAAACACCATTATGTATTTGTGGGAAACTTGCCTTTGGTTTCTCAAAGTCTGTCCTCCACATTGGTAGGCAAACATTTTTATCCCAAATGTTTGTCTCTCAGGAATGTTCTTTTTTGGAGAGAGCTTGCTCTCTACTAAGCTACTGGTTGCATGGTTGTGCACAAGGTAACTATTGAGTGGTTAATAGAGGCAGTGTTCATGTCCAAGAAAAATAAAGAAACCTCAGGCTATGTGATGCAATTCCAGTAACCTGAAATGAAACATTGTAAGACACTCTGAAAAATAAGCATTTCATGCCCTTAGAGCCACTGGGCAGTAAATGAATAAGCAGTGACTTCTGGCTATCACTGTGATGGCTTGATCTTGCACTGATCTCTAAGTGTGACAGAGGTCAAATTTACTCCTCAGGCTGCTTGGTATGGAAGGGACTGCAGTGATGGATTCCAGACTTCTTTGTAAACATGTTAATATAATGCCATGTAAATTTTGACTTTGGTTGTGAGAAAGGTGTAGACAAGACTGACATTCTCAATAGAATGAGAACATGAGCTGAATGACACAGGAATTTCAAAATGGGTCATTGCAAGGAAATATGTCAAAAATTGTGCCAATGAAAACAATCAGTCTTATTCTTACATCACTGAAGGGTACATCAGTGTTATGCACCAGTCTTAGTGCAAATTACCTTGAACAGCTTCTGGTCCAGCTGGTGGGGAGGCTCAGGAGGAGCAGCAGTTTCATGGTAGAGGATGCTGACTTTTTGAAGGCAGATCTGGAGTGTTCTAGCAAAGAACTGAAAGGGAAACCTGTGGATATCAGAGAGGGTGGGGAGGAGGAAGACAATTTTCTCTTCTGGAAAAAACCAGCTTTTTAACAATAACTAACCCTCAGCAGCAGAGATGCTGTCATTTACACTCTTTCATGTTGAGCAGTGGCCTTCAAATACATCCTTGAGAATTAGAAACAGATTAATTAAAAGTGAAATAATACATTAAAAGTGAAATAATGCCAGTACACTGGTATTGCTGCTTTGCTGGTTTTTAAGTTTTTTTTTTCCCCTTAAAAAAATTTGTAGCTAAATTGCAGAGATAGCATGTTATCTCATTTTCAGTAGGCAGACACTCATGACACTGCTGGAATGGTAGTGTACAAGCCACTGCACTGTCTTACCACCAGTCATGAGACTGTGTTGACCTGTTA
Organism: Chloebia gouldiae; assembly: GCA_003676055.1. Taxonomy (NCBI): domain Eukaryota; kingdom Metazoa; phylum Chordata; class Aves; order Passeriformes; family Passeridae; genus Chloebia; species Chloebia gouldiae. The sequence goes on from QUSF01000039.1 coordinate 3,864,310, forward strand.
CTTAAATCATCTGTGGATTATGGGATTTTTTGCCACTAACTCAGCCATTTGTGTTTTTAATCATAAGGAATCATGTAATAAAAGACTATAATGCCATCAAGTGGCTTTTCGTATATCAAAAAAGGACAGTGATATGTGGATTTTTAAACAGAATATTAAAGTGAGATAGTTTTGTCCATCTTTGATATGAAATAGAATTGGAAATATGTATGTCATACATAAAATTTGTTAGTAGCATTTTGAGTGTAAAATGTTGTTGCTACCAAGCAGAAGAAAATGGAATTCATAAAGGAAAAACATGAAACACCAGCATTTTGTTAATTTATTATATTTTCCTTTATATTATTTGTCCTATGCTGTGGAAATACTATCATGACTGATATGTGAGTATGGCAGGCTCCAGTGATCTTTGAAAAATTTTAATTGAAATAAATTGAAGCATAAATGGTAAAAACTTCCCTTTTTTTTTTTTCCTTCCCTTTTGCTCTCTTTTACTTCTAATATGTTGAAAGACCACTGATGTGTTCACTTGCTTCTAGTCTGTCCATATGTTTTAACATAACCTGGCTTTGCAGATGAAAATTCTGTCAATGTACATTTATGATTTTTTTGTACCTGACTGCTACATTGTATAAAATATTTGCAATATTTGGAGTTGCTTTTACTATGTTTGGCTGAAGAAATGTAGATAATGGATCCATCAAAGGAATAGTTAAATGGTGTAATGCCTTAAGAAGAATGCAAAGCAGATCTGCTGCTGGGTTCTGGAATCCGTGCTCAGCTTCTTGGGTGGTTTTGCTGCTCCTGGTTGAAATGTTAGAAAGGGAAAAACCAGCTTCTGTTCTGATGACTGACTTGCACAATGCAATTTTGATTAGCTAGATCTGCCTTGTTCAGTGAAGTTAACGTGACTTGACAGGACCTTGATTAGGAAGCGATCATCTCTGTTGATAGTAAACAGTTGGTCACTTTCAGCAAAGATGGGAATGATGCCCTTTGTCTTGCATGAAGTATGATTTGTTGGTTCAAGTTCTGGTTAAATTCAAAAGGAAAATGTGGGTGGAATGGGAGAGTATATAGTAGCAGGAGGAGAAGTTTATGGTAGACTCCCCAGTCCTCATAACATTGGGGCCTTATTGTCTTGACTGGCATTGAGAGACAAAAGAAGGACAGAGTCACTTTGTCTTTGAGGCACTTGGAGTGTTAAGAGTAGTGAAAGAAAGGCCTGGTTACGAGACATACAGCTTAGGATAACTGCTCCCTCATTTCCCATACTCCTGTAAGATGAAGTAAAATTCAAGTATCAAGGACTACTGATTGGTGGAAAGACAATATGTGAGCATAAATCTGGGGCTGATGAATGAAAGTATATTTTAGAGTTTAAATCTTGATAAGAATTAGCAATAGCTTTTTGTTACCATGCAAACGCAGTCTCAATGATAGTATGTCCTGCCCTGTCACTGTAGGAGGAGTGATGTAAAAACATTCTAAAGGGACTCTAGATAAAAATTTGTACTTTGATTTGTTTTGTTTTGCGTACTGTGAGCTAGTCTCTGTTCCATAGTATAAAGGAGGTAATCCCACATGTGACAGGCTGGAAAAAAATTGGGTGTGTTGTGGAAACACTTATTTCTTCAAAGAATTCTTGAACAAGAAATTAAGCAATGCTTCGTGCCAGAATGTCTGTATGGTTTAATTGTTGAGGGTCTCATTCTGACAGCTTTATGTATGCAGGGGCCCAGCTTCTTGCCTGGTGGTCGTTTTAGCCCCAGGGGTGTTACGGGTGGGTTGAGGGCCCAAGTGATTGAAAAAGTATGTCCCCGTTCAGGCTCAGGAATCTCATCTCCCACTCTGCCAACTGGTTATGGATCAGTCTTCTGTTATGTGACCTAGGAAAAAATAAATATATACACTTAATTTCTGTTCACACTGTTGCAGAGCTAAACTTTGGCAGTAATTCAGATCACCAGTGTCAAGCTTACTAGGACTGAGAAAAATGTAACAAATTAGACCAGATCTGTATCTTGGATTTACATTCTTGTCTTCCTCATCTGGATGTGGTCTTGATTCAGCTAATAGACTGAATTAATTGACATTGCCTCCCACATGCATTGGCTAGAGACAGCGCAGGTTATATAAAGTATATGAACTCTAGCTGGCTGGGGTTTTTGTAGAAGGGAAGACAGTTTTCCATTCTTATGCAATGTTTTCTGGCAAGGCAAATTGTGTATAGCTCCCTCTAGAGCCTGTCGACTCGGCAGTCTCCCTCTGCCTCTTTTTTTTTTTTTTTTTCCTTTTTCTTTTTCTCCTTTTTTTCCCCACCATGTTTTAATATGGAGCACACCATTCGGCTCAAGTTTGTTTAGAAACAGATGTTGCACATGAGCAAGCTCCAGCCCATTAAGCCAGGTACTGGGCCACTTGGGTAAATTAGCTGTAGACAGACCTTTCTGCTACACTGCATCTCTTTATATAAACTTGGCATTTTTTTTTAAATTTTAGGCTAAAAGAAATACTTCTACTCACTTACTCTTTCCCTTCTCCTTTTCTTTTTTTTTATTTTTTTAACCAAAGAGAAATATTTGCTTTTTATCTTTGCCAAATTAGTAGAAGAGTGTAAATTGAAGCCATTATATTTAAATGTTCTTTTGGAGCAGACTGTATTAACAAGTGTAAGAAATTGTAGCATAGTGTTTCTTCTGGTCTGCCTGGTAAAGTTTTTCCTTTTTTTCTTCCTCTTCTTTAGTTTTTACACTTGGGATATTGGTTATAATATAGAAAAAACAGAAGATCCAGTTTATGCATCAATATTTCAGTACAGTTGCAGTGAAGGTATTGTAATGAGGAATGTGTTTTTTTTTTTCAGAGATACTAAAAGTTGTTCTTAGTTTTAGAGTTACACAGTGATCAGTTTGAGAAAGAATAGGCCCTGCACACAGTCAGGGTTTCCTGACTAGAGAGTATTCATCAAGAGAAAGCAGAATAAGCAGGTACTGGCTAATGCAAAGTCCTTAATATTTATCCATCAGTTGGTGGACGAGTGAGTCGGGAGTTAAATTACACGCGGCAGAAGATTGGAGAAGAGGCCATGTTCAACCCCCAGCTCATGATCCAGACTCCACAGGAAGATGGTGCTAATGTACTAACAACAGAAGCACTCCGACAGCACCTTGAGTCTGCACTCCAGGCCAGCAGAGTACACGTCTATATGTACAACAGGTGAGGGGAAAGTCAAAAGTTTTCTAGATCATATGTAGTACGTGAAAAATAGGCACATGCTTTCCTCAATGTGTTTTTAAATGGTTAGCACTTCTGTGTCTTTAAATGGTTAGCTGTGATAAATTGGCATTTAACAAGTAAGATGGGGAACGTGGTGTTACCTGAGGCATGCTACAGCATGCAGCATTTCATTAGGTAAAGGTATGATGTCTGTGGTCTTAAACATAAAACCTTATGATAGGATTCCTAACATTGAAAATCCTTCCATATTAGAGTTGGATTCACTTGCTAATGTCATAATGAGGCACATAATGGCTGTGAACAGTGGCAGAGGCTAGTGTTCTTCCAATAGTTTTGGCTGTAAAGGGAAATGCAGATGTGTTAGAAATGTCTGTTTAATAAGACAGACAGCAGACTGTGCCTTAGAGTGTCTGTGGCCCCATACTTATGGCTGGCAGTTGTGTGTTATCCAACAGAGAAAACAATAATGCTGCACCTCAGGACCTCAGAAAGGTACCAGCACAGGGCTAGGATGTCTCCCTGAAAAATGGTTCTGCCAGGGTTACTACTTAAACAGTGATGTGCCTTAGGAGTGTTGCCTGTGAGGCACAAAGCTCCCTGTTTTTCAGCAGATCTTTTCAGCACACCCAGCTGGCTCCTCCATGAGCTACTGCTAAGGCTCCAATTAACTTTTACACAGCTGCTGCCCTGTCTAAGTCATTAGAGCCATGGTAGTGGAAGTTGTAATACAGCTGAGATAGGAAGGCAGGAATCTTAATGGTTTATTTTCTTCTGGGTGTCTTGGTCCGCTGACTATATTTGGGTCCTCTGAGCTGGAGGTGGCTTTTCTCCTATTGGTGTCACCAAGTGATACCTTAAGTCACAAGCAGTCTCATGCAAATGAGACTGGCAAAAATACAAGATGTATTTTTTTTCCCATTAACTTGTGTTGACTAGGCTGTATGTACAAAAGCACCTCCCTTATTTTGAATGAGTTTTACAGAGAATATGGCAACAACTGAAATAAAGAAAGCTTGTTTTGGGGTTTTTTTGTGAGGTCTAGTATATCTATTTTTAATAACATTTGCCTTACTCAATGATTTGTTTCTTGAGACCAGTGTGTGTTTATGAATCACAGTTTTTAATGTCTCTGACATTTTCAAAATAACTTCTCAGTAATTATGCAAGAAAAAAAAATATTTGTCCTTCATATGTCTTACAGACAGTGGAAATTGGAACATTTGTGTTACAAATCAGGAGAACTCATCACAGAAGCAGGTTACATGGACCAGGTATGTGTAGCAGGCATTTAATTACAAGGTTTGTATATTTTCATGATTCAGCTGGTGCTGCATTGATTATATTCTTGTGTGACCGTGTTTTTCCTCTTTCTGATTTTGACAGATCATAGAATATCTTTATCCTTGCTTAATTATCACTCCTTTGGACTGCTTCTGGGAGGGAGCAAAGCTACAGTCAGGAACTGCCTATCTATTGTAAGGATGTTTTTTCATAACTTTCTGGTCTGAATGTTTAAAATTGTGTAACTGTGTACAGTGTTTTAGTTTCATTTCCATTGTTTAATCAGATTCTGATTTAACAGAAAAAAGAAAATATGAAGTGTAGTGTATCTGAATAGAAAATACACATGGAATTTCTTTTTCATTTAACAAAAGGTTTACCTGTTTCTATGAGATTATTTGTAAACCTCAATTTAAATCCTTTTTTATTTTTCCTGTGCTGCTAGCATGCAAATTAAAATGTAAATTCTGAGTTGGAGTTTTAAAGAACTTTATGCTTTGCTTTTTTTTTTTTTTTTTCTTTGTATCCCTGGAACAAAGTTATTTCTGGTGGATTTTTTTTTTCTCCCATAAAATATAAAAATGTTGGTTGTCTGGGAATTTTAGACCTAAGAAAATGTCTTGGGTTAATTCCCAAGTCTTCCTGGGGAATAAAGAACAAATCCTTTGCTTGAGAGGCCATTAAAGAAACCATATAGTATCTTTTATGGGTGGTTTCTCGCAGTTTACGAGTGTGATATTAGATGCCCTGAATTCTTTAAAGAGTTAATTGTTAATCTGTGCAGGCATTTTCTGTTAATTATGCAAGAGTTAGCATTTGAGTTATTGTTTCTGTCCTGGTTTGCATGTCTCTGCAAAAGCAATTTGCAATGGCCATCTCCTAACCTTTAGTGTACAGTTTTAGATGGGGAAATAAGGGGGTTTGTGTTTTCTGGTTGGGAGATTCAGAATAATGACTTAAGCCTGGTTAAGCAGATACAGTGTGGTTTGAAACCACAGAATAAGGCAGTCAAAAGCCTTTCTGGTCTGTCAACATCACAAATTCAGAAGTGGGGGGTGGGAGACGTGACAGTGATAGTGGTGACAGCCATGGTAGCAGGAAGGCTTGATGGTTGATAGTCAAGCTGCCAGGGCATTTGAAGGAGCACAGTATTGTTACAGATAAACAAAGATCAGTTATATTGATTGATTACATTTGCAAGATGATTATTAGACTAGCAAGAAGTAATCTGATACTATGAGAAAGGCTTTCTTTCCTCAGCCCACTCTCTTCTGTCCCTTTCCCCTCCCCCCTAATTCTTTGAAGCAGCAGTTGGCTGCTTTTTTGTTATTTAGGATCTTGATAATTTGTTTTGCTTTGTTTGTAAGTGAAAGTATTTTTAACCAGTTTTACAAGATAGCTTTGTAAGAACCAAGTATTTTCGTTCAAATTACAGCTGGGCTTCAAGAAAAGTACATAAACAAATCTAATTAAAGCATGCCTTACATTTTATGAAACAGCCTTACCAGAAAAGGTTTTATCTTGTAGCAGAAAATAACTCAGTTATTTGTTCAAACATGAATTTTAAAGTATGTTTACTTTAGAACATTTTTTTTGTTATTTTTTCTATGTGTCCTTTCTCCTGGTTGCTCTTGCAGAGGGAAGCCTCCTTTGCAGTGGATCAACTTTGACCCCTTAGAATTCTTGGAAGAGTTAAAGAAAATAAACTACCAAGTGGAGAGCTGGGAAGAAATGCTGAATAAAGCGGAGGTTGGTCATGGTTATATGGATCGACCCTGCCTGAATCCTGCTGATCCCGATTGCCCAATCACAGCTCCCAATAAAAATTCCACCAAAGTAAGTTTGCTTGTCCTTGTGCATGTCTTTTCAAGGGAGGCTGGGGGGTGGGGAAGGTTGGGGGGGAAGGTCAAACAGAATAAAAGAAGTACCATTTTCTTCCAAGCAGTATATAACTTGTATTCTTGCATGATGTCATTTTTCTATTCCTGTTACCTGCAGTTATCTTGCAGTCATGCATTTTGCCTCGTTGTGTGATGCAATGCTTAATCCTGTGCATTTAGAGTGAAGTACAGTTGTCAGCTGTTGCTGTGGCACTGCAGTGGCATTTCAGCAAACAAGTGCCTCAGATAGACAATAGCCACTGCTGGAACACAGCTGCTGCTGCACCCCCATGCCATGCAGAAAAGCCTTTCCTCAAGTAGCACAAGTTTTGTTGATTTTTGTGATGAATACAAAGTCATGGGCCTTAAATTTATATATCCCTTTATCAGTCACATTAGACTTTGGAGAAATTGCCACCTGGTCAACAAGCACCTGGGTGATTTCTTAGCTTGATTTGTTCAATGCCTTTCTTCTAGTAGACTACCCAGATGGTCTTTAACATCCGTGTTTCTAGTTCACTGAGTGCTGAATTAAGGTACAAATTTATAAAGTTGTGAATCCTATTAACTGCTTCTTTACTTTTTCTAGCCTCTTGATGTAGCCCTTGTTTTGAGTGGTGGATGCTATGGACTATCAAGAAAATACATGCATTGGCAGGAGGAACTGATTATAGGTGGTACAGTCAAGAACAGTTCTGGTAAACTTGTCAGGTAAAAAAAAATTAAAGCAAATGTCAGTTTTAATTTGTAAGGGTTAATTTTTTGGGACACAGTAGGAGGATGATGCAAACTCTACTGCCCTTTATATGTATAATAAATTTCACTTCAGGGTGACATGTCTCAAAAGAGCAGAATTTAAAAGAATGCTTTGGATGTTGTTTAAGCATAAGGTGGTGTCATCATTTCCTGCTTCTCATCTCAGAATGATGGTGCATGTCAGTCAGAAAGAAAGCTTTATACTGGCAGCTTTGTTGTTTAAATGTATGTATAAAGCATTGAACAGTGTGTAAAGCACTGAACACCTTTGATCACATTTTAAAGTGTGTTGAAAGGAGAAAAAAAGGAAAGTAATGTGAGTAATGTAGTCACTCATTTGACTTCTCTCAGAATTCCAAAATATCCATGGAATGTTTTATTCAGAGTCAATACAGAGAATAGTCTATTTTCATGTCTCTGTGTTGTTAATACAGCTTTGAGTAGTAAACAAACTCAAACCCTTTGTTCTAGACTTCTGAACGAAGACATAGAACCCTGACTTTAGTGGGGGAATAAAACTGTGTAATTTACTGTTCTCAAACATGCAGGCCATACTAAAGAAAATGAATAATTATCTTTTTCCAGAGAAATTTGAACCTTTTTAGCATTGACACAATACATTGATAAGTCTCTCAACAAACAGCCAAGTGCCTTACCTAAAAAGAAATTGGTTTCTTCTCTTATTAATTAATGGTTCCTTCTTCTTATCAAGTAATAAGAGCTTCTAAAATTGTTGGATAGGGTTGTGTACTGTGGAAATTCGGGAAGAATTGCCTTTGTGTATTACAGCTTATTAGGCATGAGGAGTTTAATCTACTAGTTCTCTTTGTGGGATAAAAATCCCCAAGGTCTTCAAATGACATTTTGCCAGCATTTACAAGACCTCATAGAAATAACTGCTACTGTGGCATCCTCATAGCAATCTGTCTTATCAAGCATGAACCTTAGAACAGAATTGCAGAGTTATATATTTTCTCCTGAAACTAATCCTACTGAAAATGTCAAAATTCTTATTAACTTCAGTGAAAACAGATTTAGCCTCAATACTTGCAGTACAATGGAGCAGTACAGCTGCACCAGAAACACAGTAGAATAATTATACTCTGTTCAATTTTAATACAAGCATGTGCCCTATAAAATCAAGAATTCAAGCAAGCTCCTGTTAGAATTGCATTTGGGACTACATGCCATAAAAATATTTTCCTGAAAATGCTCTGTTTATGCCTATTTTTCCTCTCTCTTCTGTCCACAGTGCCCAGGCTTTGCAAACCATGTTTCAGTTAATGACTCCTAAGCAAATGTATGAGCATTTCAAGGGCTATGAATATGTTTCACATATCAACTGGAACGAGGACAAGGCAGCAGCAATTCTGGAAGCCTGGCAGAGGATGTATGTTGAGGTAAAATTGAAAATAACTTTGATACTATACTATAAAATCCTACTGAGATCCACTGTGTACTTTTTTACAGTATTTCCCTAAGGAATATGCTTAAACAGGAACTGAGTCATTGCCTCCATGTTTTTAAGAGGTCTTTTGGTGGTTTGTTGGTTGTTTTGGTGGTTTTATTTGTTGGGGTATTTTTGGGGTTGTGGGGTTTTTTTTGTGTTTTTTTTTTTTTCCAGTAAGAAGCTGCTTGATTATTCCTTTATAAGAAGGCATGAAGGTTTTACTTTTTGCTGCCTGGGACAGTTTTGTTTAGTTGAGCCTGAGAATAAACCAAAGAGCTAGCTGGAATTTAAAAGCTTTTGGTTGGTGTGATTATTCTAAATGTGTCTGGAAAACATTAGCCACCCATGGGCTGCTCCCTCAGCAGCAGCCCAGGTGAGGAGGCTGTGTGACAATCCCTGCCATCTGTGTCTCAAACCCTGCCCTCCACTGCTCTGTTTCTGACCTCTGCAAATGGCCAGGCAGGGAGGGGCAAAGAGATGGCTGGCCTGTGTGAAAAGCAAAACTGGTGCTGCATTGTGGAGTTACAGGAAGGGGTTCAAGTTAAGGGCTTGTAGTGAGCTGGGCATGCACTAGGCTTTCCTGAAGGGTGCAAATTCTGTCTCATAATCAGCAGCTTATGACACTGATGTGTTTCCTGATTTTTTTCTAGTATCACATCAGTGACACTAGAAAATGTCTGTGCAGAGCATGGGCTTTAGCAGGAACATTAAGGCAAAAATATTTGATTTCAGATGTGTGCTGTAGAAGATGGTAATGACTTCTTTTGACTAAATGACTAAAATAAAAGGAAAAAATGGTTTATTCACGCAAAGATTTATTTTTATTTTCATAGGTTGTTCATCAAAGTGTTGCACAAAACTCTACTCAGAAGGTGCTTTCCTTTACTACGACCACCCTGGATGACATCTTGAAGTCATTTTCTGATGTCAGTGCTATCCGAGTAGCTAGTGGCTACTTACTAATGGTAATAAAATAAATCTACTTTTCTTTGGTAGTAGAGCAAGGCCTAAAAATATGTTTTATTGTTACCAGTTTGTAGTCCAGAGTATTTTACAAATATTTAAAATAAAACTATAGTTTGTAAACTTTGCCTCAGGCTTCTCACCTGTTCCACTTTGTAACCTCTGTGACATGTCTATTCTGATTAAAAATTGTGTAAGGATCTGTAGGTGGGTGGGGAGAAACAGCTGATAGAGAAGGATCCATTCTAATATTTTGGTTTTTCTCCCCCCAAATTCCCCTCCCTGCCTCCTTTCCTTAGCTTGCCTATGCCTGTTTAACGATGCTGCGGTGGGACTGTGCCAAGTCTCAGGGTGCTGTGGGGCTGGCAGGAGTCTTGTTGGTTGCACTCTCTGTGGCTGCAGGATTGGGCCTGTGCTCATTGATTGGAATTTCCTTTAATGCTGCCACAACTCAGGTATTTAGAAGACACAAGTCTGCTGTTAAACTGCAAGTACTCTGTTAATGAATGAACACAAGTGAATCTTTGAGAAATAAAGTACTGAAAAAATACTTTGACTTTAGATTTTTGCTTGTGCTGTTTTCCAATTTCATAGCTTATCCTGTGATAAAGTAAATTATCATGCTCACAAATGATAGTGAAGAAAAAACAGGAATTATGTAATCTGTAATTCTTGTTTGGTTTTTCTGTGTCCCAATACAAGTGGAGACATCCTAGGTACCTAAGGAGCTGCAGATTTGTTTTTACATCTGAGTATACCAGGATATTCAAGTTCTGAAAATATTTGGAATGTAGTTTGAATTATTATAAGATATTTGTCTATCCAAAACTTGAATTACTTCTGGTGAGAATTTCTGCCTGTTAATGCTATATTTTAAATTCCTCAGCTACATTCCAGAATAAAAGTTAATATCTTTATTGCATCATTTCCATTTTCATTTTACCCTTGGATTTGTGTAGAGTGTAATGTAAAAGTTGCTATAATTAGCCATTTAATGGCTAGCTGCATGACAGATCATAACACAATCTATTTGGGTTTTGTTTTGTTTTGTTTCTTCCCCAAGGTTTTGCCTTTTCTTGCTCTTGGAGTTGGTGTAGATGATGTTTTCCTTCTGGCACATGCATTTAGTGAAACAGGACAGAATAAAAGAATTCCGTTTGAGGTAATGACAAAATGGAGATTTGTGGGAAAATAAAACAAAGAGTTTATAGGAAACTCATATCCAGAATTAATCAGTGGAGTTGTGGGGTTTTTTTAATAGTTTTCCTAGGGTCTAATTATTCTTATTTCTGTCAAAACAGGAAATTATAGCAATACATGTGTTCCTAGGACATTTTTGAATGTTCACATTCTTGTTTCCTTTTTTTGTAGTGTCTTAGGTTTATTTGCTCTTCAAATTTTAATTTATAAGCTGCTACATAAGACATGCTTCCATAATCCAAATTCTGCCAAAAATTTCAGTGAAAGTTAATGCAAATCTAGGAACAAACTCAAATAGGAGTCTTGACAATGAGATGATAAAATTGTTTTAATAAAAGAACACATGAGAGATAAGGGGGAAAGAGAGGGAAGACAGAGAGAAGACCTATACTTTTTTTAATGGCCCTAAAATTGATTTGTTTTCTGTATTTTTCTCTTTATTTTATTTTCTGAGGTTTGTAATTGACCATGACATTTCAGAGCATAACATATAACTGATAGGAAGTCTAAGATGTCATCACTTTTACGATCCTTTACTTTTATTAACATTTTTAGTCTCAGTCCATTTTCACATCCAAAGTACATCCCATTTAAAACCAGTGTATATTTGGTGATTTTATTTTGTATGAGCAGTCTGCCATGTGCTCTCTTGAGATGGTTTTGTATGCAGGCAGTACAACCTCACTCTATAATCTCTGCCTGCTTCATAATAGCCTGTTGGGTTAGGAAAGGGTCATGTGTTTATCTTGATTTCTTGGTGGGTTTTGTGTGTGGTCCCTAGACTTGGTGGAGTTCTTTTTGTTTGTTTTGTTACATATTTTTTCAAGATGTGTGGCTATGTTGTGCCTCTATGCTGTTAATACTATTTTGTCTGAAAAATGACAACACTAAGTAATTCCATTGGTAAAAATTAAATCCTTCTCAATGGTAGATGTATTTGATATATTGTCAGTACCCATTTAGTTTTGTGCTCTGAAGCTAGAATCAACTCCAGTCCAGTTAACTGCCCTTTGAAAACTTAAGTGCTTCATCTATGAACAAACTTAGTATACAGTTTTACATCTATGAACAAACTTAGTATACAGTTTTATAGTATATAGTAAACTTAGTATATAATTTTCTCACACACTTGCAAATGCAAATTTATATTCAGAATTTAATTGTAACAATTTTTCACTGCTACTGTGTTATATCTGTAGGATGACCCCTTCATTTGCAGGACATCACCTTATTCACTTGACTTCTAAGATGCACGCTTTGTTTTGCAGGACAGAACAGGTGAATGTCTGAAGCGAACAGGAGCAAGTGTAGCCCTTACATCTATCAGCAATGTTACTGCTTTCTTTATGGCTGCCTTAATTCCTATTCCAGCTTTAAGAGCATTTTCACTCCAAGTAAGTTTATATCCTGTTTCATTAGCTCTGTGGAAATGCAATGATGGTCCTTGTTAGTGCTGGCACTCGAGCCTGGTTTTGGTGCTGCTGTGGTTCACTGAGCCAGAACCTCGCTGCAGCAGCACCACAGACCTGGGCAGCAGCAACTGCTGTCTGCCTTCCATTCTCCTGCTCCCTCTTCTCATGAACAGAGCCTCTCACAACCTGCCAGCAGGTGAAAGAGTACTCTGTCCCACCACAGCCGAGTTGAACGCGAAACCCAAGCTATATGTAACTAAGAAGAAACAAGTTCCCACATGCATTTTTGTTCTAAAGTCAAGAGGAGTAGGCTGTGGTGTAATGTGTACTGTAATATTCCTCAGCAGCCATTTAATCCTTTCATTCATATTTATCCAGTTTGCTGCTCTTAAAAACTATGAGTGCAATGACAGCAGTACATATGAATTTGTAATTTTCATAATTACTGTAGCACTTTTTACTGCCTTACTCCCAGTAATTTTAGAAAAATTGGAGAAAACTTAATAATTATGTGTTCTGGATGGGTACAAAGAAAACATTAATTTTATGTGCTGAACCATCATCGTTTGCTCTCCCTTTCTCTGTCTTCTTGTATTTGTTTATGATAATATACTTTCAGAAATATGAATTATTTATGATATTGGAGAAGGATTTCTTCTAAAAGTGAAGACTGAAGAAAAATTTGGAAGTTTCTCCCCTGACACAAGCAATTTATAGCACTACAGAGCAGTGTACTATTTCAGTAGTTATATTTCTTCTTCACCTCTGGCCTGGCTCTCCATTGATTTTTATTATCATTAAGCCCTTGGCTACCCAGAGGAAGCAGATTTGCAATTTTCCTTAACACATGTCACAATTATTGCTGTTCTCAGAGATTTAAGTGTGCCTGCATTAAACTGTAAAACGGTAAACTGTTTGTGATTGCAGTTATGTTACTAATAATACAGAATCTGAAAAATGCAAAAGCTAAAACCTGAGGCATTAATAATTTGTTTACGTTTCCTTCTCAATAGGCAGTTTGATAGAGAATAATAGAGAATGTAAAGGCCTCACTGGTTTTCTTTGTCATTTAGCAGATGCTTATGGCAACTAAACCTAGATGTTTAGTCTCAAATGGTTAGTGGTGTTTAGCTCTGCTGATTTGCCAAAACTTAGATGTCTCTTCTTACAGATCATATGATAGTGAACTGTTTTATTTTATAGAATTACAGAATACCTTGAGTTGTAACAGCCAACCGCATCCCCTACACCCTGAGTAGGGACATCTTTAACTAGACATCTCTGGGCAATTTGCTTCAGCGTTTTCCTACCCAAATTTTAAAAACCACTTCTTTCTTATATCTAATTGAAATCTTCCCTCTTTCAGTGTAATGTCATTCCCCTTGTTTTGTCATTACATACCTGTGTGAAAAGCCCCTCTCCAGCCCCCTTTAGGTACTGGGAGGCTGCTGTAAGGTTTCTCCAGAAATTTCTCTTCTCCAGGCTCAGCAATCCAAATTATCTTTGGTCTTTTATAAGAGGACAGGTATTCAATCCCTCTAATCACCTTTCTGACCCTTCTCTGGACTCACTCCAGCAGGTAGAAATGTCCTCCCTGTGCTGGGACCCCAGGGCTGGATGCAGGGTTCCAGGTGGGCTCTCAGCAGAGCAGAGCAGAGGGGCAGAATCCCCTCCCTGCCCTGCTGCCCACGCTGCTCTGGATGCAGCCCAGGACACGTTTGGCTTTCTGGGCTGGGAGTGCCCATGGCTGGGTCATGTCCAGCCTCTCATCCCCCAGCACCCCCAAATCCTTCCGGGCACGGCTGCTTTCCATCTGCTTATCCCCAGCCTACTGGGATATCAGGTACAAGTGCAGGTGCAGCACTGTGTACTTGGCTTTGCTGAACCTCATGAGGTTTGCATGGTCAAGACTAAGCTTGATAAGTGAAATACTTTTGATAGCGTATCACTTTTTCCACTGGAAGAAGTTACTTATGTCTCCTAAGTCTGTGTCTCAGTTTTAAATATTTGACAGGTACCTTCAGCAGCTAACAGGACAGTGGAGGTCATCAGACTGTAGTACCTGCTTTACAGAATTTACATCAGCCTAAATGCATTTCATAAAGAAGTATTCAACACAAATTGGTCAATTTGTTGTAATCCCACTGCTGAGCTGTTGAGTGTGAGCCACCAATATTAATTCTCTCTTATCTGATCAAATTTTGCTCATTTTTTTCTTGTTTTCACTCTTCAATGTTAGAGTCTGACAGGTTGTCTTTGGAACTTATGTGGAGACAATAGCTGTAATTGGTACAATAATCAGTTAACTTACGTATGCCTATCCTAAAGTAATTTTTTTTGCCTACTGCCATGCTAAAGACTGAGTCACTGAAAGTTTAAAACAAAGTCTGCATAGCAAAATGACAAAGTTTCCAGTGAGATTTCAACATACTGCATTATTGTATGAACATGTTGATATTATTCAGAATAAAGACATCAAAGTCTTTTACAATGTAGTGATTAATATCGATGTTATATGTAGGAACCCAAATGAGTGTCCAGAAATTAGGGTTTGAATTGCTCAAACTTTTCTCACTTGGTAATTTTTCTTTGCTGGAACACAGTAGCCCTGTATAGATATACACAGTGTTTGCTGCATACATATATACTGTATATATATTGTATATATACTGTATAGATATACACAGTGTTTGCTGGAACACAGTAGCCCATATATGTATATATATATATATAAAAAAGAGGTGAAACATACAAAGAAGGAGCAGTGGGAGACTTAGATTCTTTGATGTCAGAGCTACACATATGACTGATACACTTATTAGTTAGCAACCACTAAAATGAAATCCTTTGTTGTTAGGAAGGAGTATTTATTAGTTGCTTTGCCTAGCTTCACCAGGTAAAATTGAAATCAGGTGATACCTTGATCTCAATACTTGGAATCAGAGAACCATGACAGTTTTGGTGGGTGGTCTGTATTTATGCATGGATTTCTTAATTTGTAGTCTCCTTCCTCTTCCTTTCTCTTACTCAGACTTGTTTAAACAAGAAGTCCTTGCTGTCTCTGATGGTTTCCTAGCAAAACTTAAAAAAGCAGTAAAATACTGCTGCATTTACTTTTCATAGATACTACCATCTTCTCATCTAGGTAATGAATTTTTAACAGAGGGGCTTGAAAAAGGATTGCTCTTCACCTTGCTTTGCTCTCATTCACTTTTCTTAAGACATTACAAGGTAATTGTCAACCTTTCCATAATTTTGAGGCCCAGTCTTGGTAAAATAACCTGGCTGCTGAGGGAGAATAAATAATTTCCTGCACCTGCAAGATAAACTTCTAGTTAGAAACTCATGTTTTGCACATCAGTGCCTTCTTCTGTCTCAGCTTCTTCCAGCTGAAGCAGTTCATTGATACCTCTGAATTGGTTATTTACTTTATGGAATTCAAACACTTCAAGTTTGATGCAGTCTTAAGTGTCTGCTAGGGTTAGCTCTTTCCAAAACTTGGAATTTACTTCTTTTGAAAATGAGATCTTTGAGGATTTCACTTTCATGCACAAGTTTACTTGCACAAGTAGAGACTGTTTTAGATCTTTCCTGTTCTAATGTGGGGTTTTTTTTGTTTGTTTGTTTTTTTATTTGTTAATCTTATTAGGCCCTTATTTAAGCAGTTTTAGGGCTTTGAGACTGCTGAATATTACCTAAATACATAGTCATAAGAATCATCTCTAAGACTGCTAAGGCTCTAAAGGAGTAGGTCCTGAATTTTCAGACATGTTTTGTTTCTTAAAATGGTGGTGAAGGAAGAGGTTATTGGAGAAATTTTCTTACATCAGAAACAACCTTCCCTAACAGCAGAGGAATGGTCTGGATCCACTAATGAGCAGAGGTAGAACTTTCCCAATATGTGTTAGAAATAACATCTCCCCTCTTCACAAGAATGACAAGGTTTTTTTTTTTTTCTAAATGTGGAAGTCCATTACCACAGTGGTGGGTTTCTGGAGGGAAAGAATGTATGCTTTTAAGTTCATTCCATTATCTTACTCTGCCGAAGTGGTTCATCCCCCACCTTTATCCACACCATTACCTTTCCTTGCCCCTGACATGAGAATTTAACAAGCAAAATTAAAGCCTGAGGGAAAAGGGGACGATGATCTGAGTCTGTACCATGTCAGGAGGGAGCTGCAGATAGAGAGCAGTAGGGTGGAAGTTTTCCTGACAGACCTCCTCATCTGTTCATCACCTCTGGCTATGCAGCACACCCGGTCTCCCTGGGTGGGCTGCCAGGAATGGCACATAGCAGCACATACTTCAGCGGGGCCCCAGCACATACCGACCATCCTGGCTCCCTGCTCCCTTGCTGCCTCCAGCACAGACTGCCATTCTTCTGTCTCCGTTAACAGTTGCAGCAGCAATAATATTTTTAGGCTATGCATTATGAAAAGATGCAAAAACCGTAGTGTGTTTCTCAGGAAGTGACCAACATAACTTTTTCTGATTAATGGAATTTTTTTACTGCTCTCTGATCTCATTTCACTGAATGCCTTCATTTTACACCCTTGAGTAGGTCCCATTTTATTCCTTCTGGACTAAACTTACTTTCGTTGATTTCCCAAGGAAAAAGGTCTGAGGCCTTTTTCTTTCCCATTTGGCCATTGGTCTCCAAAGTGTGACCAAAGATTTCTGTTCTCAGAAATCCTAAGCATGCTTTCAGCTTGGGTGCTGCCTGTACTCAGGAAGGTCTGCTGCCACAGTTCCTTGTTGCTTTTACAGACTGTGGCTGTTGTCACAATCTCGGTTCCCGTACTTTCCCATTCCGCAGCACTGTGTGTATGAATGGTGTTGGGAGGGCAGCAGTAGCAGATGCATTGGGTCAGGGACTGAATCACTCCTCAGTAATTCATCCTTTCCTCTCCTTATCAAGTCAGAGCTATTTTTTTTGGTTTTTTTTGGTTTTTTTTTGTTTTTTGTTTGTTTGTTTGTTTTTTTCTGATGGGACAATGTATTAGAATTCATATAAGAACATACTTAGTTGTGGAAGCTGAGAACTGTTAATCCTTGTAACGCTGAGTTAAAGTGGGTGACATAGAGTATGCAATATATAGGAGGTGCAATATTGAGCTCTAGGAATATATTTAAATTACAATCAGAACAGAGGTTGCTTTGAAATATTTTACTTGCAGGATGGTTAGTACATCAACTCTAGGATAGCACAGTGGGAAATCTAGTTGTTCTAAAAAGAGATATAAGTAGGTAGATTTATTGCACATTGTTGGATTAGTTTTGATGCTTCCTAAAAAAATCAAATGTCAATGTAACTAACTTTAATGGCATCTCTACCACACAGTTAAGTATTAGTTTTCAGATCTAGTAATATTGGCAATTCAAGGATGTTGGAGTCTGGAAAGGGAACTGATATGGCATGAAGTATTTGCAGTTTATAGAGCAGAAACAGAGGACTTCTGTTAGTTTTTCAGCCATGCTGAGAAGAGTAAGAATTACTGAGTCAGACCTCAGCTATTTTTTCCAAATCTCAGTAAATCTTAGATGATCCTTGATACAAGATCTTGGTTAGGCACAACTAATTATTCATGTTATATGTGTGATTCGATCTTTTTTTTGGTTTAGCACCAGCAAAGAAAGCAGTTGTAAGAACGAGATCCAACAAACACCTTTCTTTCAACAGCAGCCATTTGTTTTTCTGACAGATTGAATTAATTCTAAAACAGATCAAAAGCAAATCACTTAATTTTAAAGTCTTGGCTATGGCCTTGCATACCTTTCTGTGTGAATATTCATAAATCATTAAATAATCATTGGAACTTTTCTTGCAAAGATGACTAAGTACTAATTTGGCTTCAAGATCTAAGTAAATTCTGTTTTAATAGCCATGTCTAAAGACAACCAGCAGTATTCAAATCTTACTTCAGGAAGGCTGGAGACCAGGAAAGGGAAACAAAAATAAAACCAGCTTTTGTATGCAGTATATTTCTGATTGAAATTACTAGAAAATACTTACATAAGTAGTTGATTCTGTAATTTTAAGAACAGTAAAAACAATATTTAAGCTTTTTATTATATTCTGACAATTTCAAAACTGTAAGAATCATTCAGGGTGTTATTACTTTAATTTTCACAGATAAATTTAAGCAATTTATGTAATTGAATTGAAAAGCAACTCAAGAATTTTTAAAACATGGATTTTGGATATCACGTTGCTTGTACTGCTTGTACTCTGCCATCTCTCAAGATCAAAATAAACCTTTTTTTTTTTTTTTTTTAATACATCACATTTATTTTGGGTCTTCTTTGTGGCCCAGCTTTTGTTCTTCTTTAAGACTGTATTAATCTACGTACTCAATATTTCAGGAGTTACAGGTGGAGGCACTTGATAGTTTATATATAGATAGCTTAACATGAAACTGGGCTGCTATTGGGATGGCTACTGCTTACCAAATGGGCAAAACATAAGGCTTTCAAAGGGTTTTTTCTTTTCATTGGTTGGTGGCTGAACAATTTTTTCCCCAGTGTTTCTCCTACTCTTACAACTGTCTTCCACTTCCCAGTGCCCAGCTTTCCCTTTGTGATGGGTAGGGCTCCTAACAATTCTGCATTACAAATAAATGCTATCAATAATAATGATAGATGCTGCGCCACATATGTTTATGGAAATTCTCTGGGAATCTCTGTGTGGGAAAGGGTTTAGAGTATGGTTTGAAAGGGGGTGGGCGGGGAGGTTGTTTTTTTCATTATGTGATACTTGCTTTACAAATTAAATCAAGTATTCTTGTTCTAATTTAAGACTCATTTTGGAAGACTGGCTCATAAATCAAGCTCTGTTTGTTTAAACAAAGGCATATTAATACATATATTTGCTGTGTGGTGTTGGTTTAATTTTGATTCTGCTTTAAAAAGAATCCCCTATAAACTCAAAATATTGCTCTTTCTTGGCTAAACTTTTAAGTAAGACTATCAATTGCACAGTATTTCACTAAAGTGATCTGGGTTTTTTTTTAATTTACTGAGATCTTATTTTCTGATTTAATAACGTGCTTTAATATTATTGTGATACTTAAATTGCTTCAGATTCTGTAAATGTAAAACCATCAGTTCTAGTTTCAGGTTTGCTTCCATTTTATTTTGCCTCGAGACTCTAAATATGTTAGAATTTTATGTAAAAATATAATTACTGAGTCAACATACTGGTTTTCCTCTTTAAAAAAATCACCATATATCCAGGCACAGATGTATTATAATAATACAAGATTGAGTACTAAATTAATTTGCCACAATAGTCCTACCATAATGAAATGGTAGGACTACCATAGGTCCTACCATAATGAATGTAAATATATATATATATGAGTTTTCTCAGGCAAAAGCCTGAAAGCATCAGATGGGTTGCAGTGATAAGTAGGGATGAGGATTGAAAGGGATTTTTATGCTTCATAAAGCTAATGCCATATATGAAGTTTAGCATCATTACTTATCCTATGATTGTCTCTAGGCAGCAGTTGTGGTGGTGTTCAATTTTGCTATGGTTCTGCTGATTTTCCCTGCTATCCTGAGCATGGACCTTTATCGTCGGGAAGACAGGAGACTGGACATATTTTGCTGTTTTACCAGGTGAGAGTGAGCAGTAGCTCTGTCCTTTCTGTGGTCACCAATCAGTGGATCCATTCCTTGTCAGGAGTGGGAGTTCTTCATTAAAGTGGGGTCAGCATGTTACTGTTACCGTTTCATTGCTAGTGACTGGCTTACATTTGCTACCTTGTTTTTTACCTGCCAGAAGGGAAAAGCTGAAATATATCTGTCTCCCTCTCTTCCCCAACACTTTTCCCTTCATTCCTACAATATGTTCATTTTGACTGCTGGAAAACAACTTTCTGAAAGCAGATGAAAGATCCACTATTTAGGACTATATTGAAGTATTTTTGAAAGGTTATGGCTTACTGCAAGGTGTCCAGTGCCAGTACTAGCTAATCTTGGAAAGCTGTACATAACTCAGGATACTGAGAAGCCAGACTTACACTAAATCATTATGTGTTAATTTTTATGCTTTTATGCCTTTAAACCTAAGTAAGTAAACAGTGGAATGACTTCCCCTTAGGTGAATTTTTCACCATAAGGAATAGTCACTACTAATACAGGATAATGCTTGATAAAGTGTCTTTTGTGGCTGCAGCAGTAATATAGAATGATAATACTGCCATTCTAAAGTGTGTACAAACATACTCTCAGCTGATACACAGCCAGCTTGGAGCCTATACTGGCATTAGGAGTCTGCTGTTGTCAGTGGAACCACTGCTTGGAAATGAAACATCTTTTCTACCTTAGTTTTTGCTTTTGACTGCAGTGAAGTGGATGAGCTACATTCCTACATGTGTACTCCTACTGTCATAACAAAGATGTGGAGAATATGCATTGGGACATTTCAGCCTGTTACACATATCCAGGAGCTGATAGTTTGATATTTGATGTTAAAGGAAGAAAACATTTGTTTCTGAAGGAATGGTTAAAACAGGGAGTAGATCCCAAGCTATTTCTTATTCATAGTTTCAGAGAACAGCTGAATGTATTAGAGAATTGGAGCCCCAATTCTCAGGAATTCAGAGCACTCAGACCTTCCATTTATTCCCTCATCTAAAGCTTCACCAAATGTGCATCAGAATTCAGCCCCTTTGCAGTTAGTGAGAGCTTGCTTTGATTAGGTAGGCAACATTCTGAATTCCTCTTGTTTTTGTAGGGTTTGTGCACTTGGTGAAAAATACCTGATACTGTTTATTATCGTCCATTTGTCATTTCTCATGTACAGAAATAGGGTTGTCTCTAATAATTATATTTTTTATATAAACTAGGTAACTGTTAGAGTCTTGTATAGATTAAAATAAAGGGAATACTTAAATTACTTCTGTGATTTTGTCTCTTCATATGGCCCACCCTTCCTAGGAATGAATCCTTTCATTAATACTCTAATGTTTCCCTGATTTATAAAATATTCAGTCAATATATGGTAAATAATTTCAACCTGCCGTCCAAAAGTCTGAGATCTTATGCAGAAGGCACAAATATTATTTAACAGTTACTTCATTTGTTCTAAACACAAGAACTAACTATGTCATGCATTTCCCTCTTCATCTAAATATCTTACTTCTCAGCATGGGTGTGCATTTAGACTGTGTACAACTACCTGATGAGCAGGTGTAATTAATGGAGTGATGTGTGCACATGTCAATGTCTTCAGACAGATGCTGTTTCCTTCTTCCTGGAGGACAAGAAATTAGCATGTATTCTCAGGGGCCTGCACTATGAACCATGTCTGAGAGATGTTTTCTAAACACAGAGAATGAAATTAGCATCTAATCATTACATGTAATTGGTATCAACCGTTCAAAAGAAGCAGAAGCAATCTCAGATGAAAGCATGTTATCCTATCTAGCCTGATTAAAATAAGGATCTGTCTCAATGCAATCAGATGGTTTTTTTCTTTTCTTACAGCCCGTGTGTCACTAGAGTGATTCAGGTTGAGCCTCAAGCGTATGCAGAAAATGACAATACTTGCTACAGTCCTCCACCCCCATACAGCAGCCACAGCTTTGCACATGAAACTCAGATTACAATGCAGTCCACGGTGCAGCTGCGCACAGAATATGATCCTCACACGCAGGTGTACTACACCACAGCAGAGCCTCGCTCAGAAATATCTGTGCAGCCAGTGACAGTGACACAAGATAACCTCAGCTGCCAGAGCCCAGAAAGCACAAGCTCGACGAGGGATTTACTTTCCCAATTCTCAGACTCCAGTATACATTGCCTTGAGCAACCCTGTACAAAGTGGACACTTTCATCTTTTGCAGAAAAGCATTATGCTCCATTCCTCCTAAAACCAAAAGCTAAGGTAATTGGGGAACTATCTACCTGGTTTTGAAAGTTAGACTTCTGCCTTGCTCAGTTATAAAACTATCTTGGCAGTGGTATTAAATATAAGGAATAAATACAGTCCTTGTGAAATAACAGTTTTTAATAATTTCATAGCTGATTTCTTATTATAGAAGTTTTTCTTATTTTAGAAGTTTTATCTTGCAAGCACTATAGAGACACATTTCAAATATACATTACGAGTGAGGGTTCTGGTGACTTTTAGTAATATAAGCTTGTGAACAGTGAAATTAAAGTCCCTTTTAAACTTAACTATGAAAGAAATTTCTCATCCATATGCAGAGCCCCTTCAAGGAAGAACAAATTACCTTAGTCTTGCAGTATGTGTATGCATGAAAAAACTCCAGAAAAATAAAAACTTGAAAGTTTTTATTGATGGATGTTTATTTTGAATTTGGCTTTGTAGTATGACATTATGAGTTGTTAGCTCATTTTGAAGTCTAAAACCAAATATGTCTCTGTTTTCTGTTGCAGATTGTGGTTATTTTTCTTTTTCTGGGTTTACTTGGGCTCAGCCTTTATGGAACTACCCGAGTGAGAGATGGGCTAGATCTCACAGACATTGTACCACGGGAAACGCGGGAATATGACTTTATTGCTGCACAGTTCAAGTACTTTTCATTCTACAACATGTATATTGTGACACAGAAAGCAGACTATCCAAATGTCCAGCACTTACTTTATGAACTTCACAGAAGTTTCAGCAACGTGGCATATGTTTTGTTGGAAGAGGATAGGCAGCTCCCCAAAATGTGGTTGCACTACTTTCGAGACTGGCTGCAAGGTAAGAGCGCGTTACAGAAACTTTTCCTAGTTTGTCAGCAAGAGCAGTTGTTCACAGTGGTATTGTAGTACAGTCACACAGTTACAGGCTCTGAGTAGTAGGGACAATGCCTAGATGCTGCTCTGAACCCACATGTGGGCTCACTCTTTGTCACTTATTTCCTTTGTGTTTAAGTTTGCTCCCCAGTAAGACAGTTTTGAAGCTTTAAGGGATCATATCTGTGCCACTCATGTCTAAGCAGCTGATGAGGCATTATGCATTATGGCCAAATATGGCCCTGTGTCTTGGGTAAATAAATATTTGGTGAGTGTTTTTGGAGCAGTGAATGAAAAATCCCTGTTTGGTGATGTATTCTGACACAGACTTAACTCTCAGCTCTTGAGTGATCTTGTTGGCTTCAACTGGGACTGCTGGCATGAAGAAAATTCTGTGTGGCTTATGTGTTTTATTGGGAGAATTTCTAGGAAGCTTTTGCCAAAAAAAAAAAATGGTGCTGACCTGGTGAGACTGTAAATTTTAAACTTAATTGTATACAGATGATCACTGCAGCCAGTGATTCTTAGAGAACATATAAGTAACTGTCAGTATCTGATGTATTTTATTCCTTCTGAAAATATGTTGAACAATATTAGGAAGGCAGATTGATGTAAGTGACAAATCTGCACAAAATGAGGTTTCCCATGTGTTTAATGCATGGCTAAATAATGCAAAGCAGTATTTCAGCTGTTAGCTTTGGGGGTTTTTAATGGTTTTTAAATAAATACATTGGATCCATTCATTGCAGTCTGCTTACTGGAAGCTTTATTTAAAATATTTTGCTCACATAAGCATATTGAGCTCTAAGGGATGGCATTACTGGCAGGAAGAAAATCCAACATAGCTAGATGTTTGCTGGATTGGAACCTTACTATGCTTGCTAGAATTCTAAGCAATCGTCCTTCTATATGCTTTTCCAAATTCTTTTAAGCCTCTGCTGTTTACTTTGTTACATTTGTGGTTACTTTTTTCTGCTGTTCCAAAACAGTAGGAAAAAGTGTATATGGTGTCGCCTCCTTTCTCTTTTCCCCCCTCTCCTATGAGGGAGATGGAAATCTGAGATTGTGTTCAGGAAGCTTTATTAGTACTCAACCTCAGCACAGTCTGCCAGCGATAAAGTCATGAGGATCTGCTCCCTTGCAGGCTACTCAAAGTGAAGTGCTGGAGGCTGGCCCACTTGGTGTTACTCCCAGGAGTACTCCCATTCCTAGTGCCCCTCTGTCAGGCGCATCACATACTTTCCCAAACCTCTTTCACTTTGGGTGCCTCCCTCTCCTCTTTGCAATCCTTTGTGTCTCCCCTGCGCTAAGAGAGCCAAAGGGCCTGCATGTCCCCATGACTGTGCTCATGTGTGTTCTTTCCAGACATGCTTTTCTCATGACAGTGTTCCTACTCTGTACTTAGCACATAGTTACATAGTTCCCCTCCAGTCCACATTAGCCAGCCTATCCTTATTTGTTCTCTGCTTTTCTTCCACTAGAGGAGCTGTGTGTATTCCTGGTGCCCCGGGCATGCTGACAGGTTGCTGGAGCTAAAATGTGACTGCTATGGTCAGGGTGACTCCGGGAAGCACTTAGTGACTTGTTGTGGTCCATGTCACGTGCCAGCCCTGTGACAGGCCATGGATCAGCCTTTTGATCACACACAGCTTTAGAATTAATCATTATGATTATTAATTAGCATTTAGGTCTGTATCCTTACCTCTCCTCCCCACCTTTTCTGAAGGTGTCACGATTAATACAACCCTGATGCTTTGTAAAGTTGCAGGGCTCTTTCCACAGAAGGTGATAATGCATTCGCAAGGCTGTAAAGGAGGATATTGAGATTATCAATAGAAAGATATTATGTTTTCAAGTGGTACAGGGCATTGATGTTACCGGGGGAGCTAGACTGTTGTACTAAAAGCTGCCATGCTTGTCATAGTTGGGGAATTATCTAAAGGTGCAGACTAACAGGCAGAGTAACACCTGATTCTTACCAACTGTGGCTGAAGCCAGAGGAGTCAAGGGAAGGGAAGATGAAGGCAGTATTTACAAACAAGGTACAGGCTACATTTAGGGAGAATCCTCTGTGAGGTAGAACAGTTCTTCTGGCATTGTTTTATGTACTGAAGGACTGGATAGTTCAAGCAGGAACAGCTTTAACCTGCATGGCTAATTCCTGCCAGCGTGACTGTGAATCCAGTTTCAAACTGGATAACACAGAGGTTAATGGCTCAAGATGGCCTTCTGACACACTCACATTTGTCCAGCAGAATGAAGGATGCAATATTTTTTACCAAGAAGGCATCCTTGGTTTAGCTATACATTCTTCCTCATCTAATAGTGGAGTTTGCCTTCTGCCTCATGCAGTTCTCTTTTATTTTGCTTTCTAGTATTATTAATGTTACCATATTTTCTGTTGCCAAAAATGCAGCAGAAGAAAAGTTCACTAATCATTCATTTAAACTGTAAATGTTAAAATTGCTTTTATTAGTGACCAAATGTAAATGAAGTAGCTTGGATTCCCTGATGGCTTCTAATTAGGCTTGTTTTTGCAAAGGGAAATCTTATCTGGTGTTTCAAGATGGCAGCTGCTCACATGAGCCGCTAGGATTCCCTCCTCAACCCCATTCCTATATAATTTTCAATATTGTTACTTTCTTCTGAAAGTTCATAAAGCAAAAGTGACTGCTTATGTGAAAAAAATCCCATATATAAAGTTTTAAAAATTCCCTTAATTTCTATAACTTTTCTGCAGAAAGATATCAGCAAGATACTTTCATCTTTCTGACCAGAAATATATAATTTATCCCATTTATGATAGATTAAATGTCTATTAAAGTAATTGTCATGAACATAAAAGCAGCAAAGTCTACTACAAATTTCAAAGTGTAATGGCCAATTTTACTTCTTGCAAGTTTGAAATTCTTCAGAAATTAAGTACAACTGCCAATGGTTTCTTAATATTCTTTCTGTACTTTCAGTTTCAGCAAGGTGAGTTATAAAATGACGTGAAACATAAAGTGTTTGAGCTGGCTGAAGAATAAAAGTGTAAAAAGGGGCAGGTTTGAAGGATGACCAAACCTGTGAGAACAGGGGAGCAGAGGGATGGGGTGGAGACCTAAGAGAGCAGAGTTTTCACCCACTGCAGTAATGTTTCCAAGTATATGCCCTTTTTTGCAACTTCAAACTGGTAATGTCACATGCCAGTGGATTTATTTATTATTTTGTCTGTGGAGACCCCTGACAGGGGTGGGATGTTTTTGTGAAAGCTCTGCCCTGACGTGCTATCATAGCAATTTGTGTGCTCCTCCGGTGGGAGACAATTCTACTAGAAATTAAACTGTTCTTAGGTCATCTCCTTCTTTTCCATGTGCTTTTTTCGATAGCATCATCTTCACTTTCCAAAGTCATTGTGTTTTGTGTCACTGATATGAAAGCCCAAATACTCTCACCTGCCCACTTTGTGAGAAACTGATGTGGTGCTGGACTTGGCACAGAAGGGATGGATTGGTATTTTTGTATACTCTTACCAATGTTTCCCCTCTCTTCAGTGCTAGCAAACAGTGCTTTTTTGAAAGGGAACCTCAAAGTCCTTTGGTGATGTCAGAAAACCTGATGGCAAATTGTCCTCCTCCTGGAACAGTGCTAGAGGACTGCATGCAGACATCTGGCAGGCTTCTTCTTTCATCATTTGGTTCTTAGCCTGTTGGCTTCACCTGATTTGACATGGTTTAGTGAGACAGCATGGGAGGCAGTTTTCTAAGGAAGAGAGGAAGAGTTTGTCAATGGGAATGGGTACTCTGCCCTGGAGATGAGTCAGCCAGGTGCATTTTCTCTTCCAGTGCTCTTATCTCAGCATAGCTGTAGCTAACCTATCCAGCCTGCAGCGATGGTTTTCATTACAGCTCCTCAGCCCAGCTGTGAGGTGGGTCGACGATTTCCTCCACCGCCACTCCCCCGGCCTTTTTCTTCCCTTCCCTGGACATGCGGTTTGTCATCTGCTTGCACAGAGCCCCCTTGTACTGGGCTGTGGCTTCCTGTACTAAATCTGATCCAAATTTCTGCTGTGAGGTATTCCCTCCTCCTTGAAGGGTGGCAAGGAGGAAAATAACAGTTGAGAGTGAATAGGTGTTGGCTGTGATCTTTACATGTGCTGGCAGCAGATCCCATGACTTGTATTAGCTGCACAAGTTGAACAGATGGAACAAATTGACAAAATCGTGTTCACTCACGCTGTGCTTGAGGAGCAGCTGAGTCGCTGTTTGAAGTTGAAAGTTTGAGTGTGTTTTTCTCCCTGCTCATAGTGGAATTTCTGGTTATAGTGTAGAAGCTATTGCCTCAGTGCTCTGCAGTAGCTCAAAACAGTAATGAGAGCAGTGTGTGTCCTCCTCTGTGGCTCAGTGCACTCAGCCAGAGTTTTAGTGAGGCAGAGGCGAGTAAGGAGAATGTTTCCCTTCTAAGTAACAGACTTATGCCTCCTCTGGTTGTAAGATGGTGAAGCTGGATGAGGGCTGAGCTCAGCCCTTTTCTGTTCTAGACAAGATTAACTCTTTCCCATACAAGTGGAATGCTTGGGGAAGATCTTCAATTTTCCTTGAGGGGAAGCCATTTTTGCCAGCTCAACTTTGCGGGTCTGGACAACCTGGGGACTCCTGGAGCTTCTCCCTTGCATTTTCTTGCTTCCTCTGCCTTTCTTTGGGCAAAATACTGGACATGCAGCTGACACTTCCCACACATTGACAGTGTGGAGCCCCAGATTTAGGAGGCACCCAGTCGATAATTTTCATCCTGATTCAGAGCTGAAAAAGCATCATTATTCTTTCTCCTTCTGAAACTTGTTTATAATAGTGATTATTCACCTGTTTGCCTCTCTTAACTCCTCAGGACTTCAGGATGCATTTGACAGCGACTGGGAAACAGGGAAGATCACTTACAACAGCTACAAAAATGGTTCTGATGATGCTGTTTTGGCTTACAAACTCTTGGTACAAACAGGCAACCATGCAAAGCCCATTGACATCAGCCAGGTACTGTATCAGAGTCCATGCTAGTTTACATAATAATATACAATGAGTGGGGAGAGGTCTACAGAGGTTGTAGTATCTTTTTTCCTGCTCAAGGAGGTGATTGTCTGAATTATGCCTTTCTTGTATGGCCTTGCTGATGTTGCTGAAGCCACTCCTCAGATGCAGTATGGCCTATGTTGCAAAGTGTTCAAATCAACATGGCAAAAACCAGTCCTTCATTGTTACTAGGTGGTATACATTTTGTGGTCCCATGCCAGACATGCTTGGTTTCCATGGAAATTGTTGTGAAAAATTCTTCTCTGCATCCATAGGTATATAGAGTTTAGTCCTATGCCAGAAATTTGCAATTATTTGTTTTGTTCCTACTGATTTGTTCAAGGGAGAACATTTTTAAAAATATATTGATGAATTATTGAGGAAGGAGACTGAAATGATTACATGCAGTATCATATTCTTGTACCACCATCACTAAATACATCTAAAGTGCTGTGGAACTACAAATGGTAGTTGTTAAAGCTGAGTAAATAAAATATGCCTGAGGTTACCACAGTATATGACTGCATTTGCTGTAGCCATTTATAAGTGGAAATACATTAGAAATTACTCCTTACACTAAAATTAGATGTCAAATGCTGAAGAAGAAATTCTTCAATAACATACCTTCTCTTCTCTAGGAGTCATCATCAACTCACTGTGCTTTCAGGCAGAAAAATAGTGTTTTTAATGAGCTTCTTGGCAGTTCTGCTTACTGTCTTTCTTTTTTCTTCCTGGCATTAAAGGTGACAGATTTACAGAGTACATTGTTCAAAGTTACTGTAGTGTGTGAAACACACTGCTGTATAGCAACATGCAACATGCTGTCAGGTCTGAATGAAGCTTCAGCAATGAATTAGGCAAAGAAAGGGAGTTGAAGAGAAAACCTTCAGTGAGATTTTGTTTAGCAGAGTGTACCAGGTACGCTGTGGAACAAATGCAATTGGACTGGAGCTGCTGATATAATTTCCTGTGCCTGGGAGGGAGAAAAGTGTGGTGCACCCACAGGGGTTGGTTGAGCGCTGTACTGTGCAGTTCCAGAGACAGCTTGAAGACATACAGTTGTTGCATATCCTGTGGACTAATTGAATCCAGATCCTTCAAATCCAACTTTTCTTTTTTTTTAACTGCTGTCACTGTTGTTTTTCATTTCATTAAAAAGACCTGGAACTGGAGCTCAGCCAGAATTTTAAATAAACAAAACAAAAAGCCCCAGTAATACTTTCACCCATGGAGTCCTCTGTAAGAGCTCTAGCTGTGCAGGATTTGGCTAACAGAACCCTGGAAGTACACCACTGCTCTTTACCCCACAGATACATTTGCCCACAGTGACCCAAATAACATGGGGCAGTCGTCTGCTTTTTTGACGCTGGGCATTTTCTGAATACATAGGTCATAGGAGGCAAGTGTTAGCAAAATTTATACAGATGTTGTTTTATTTTTATAGCTCTCCTCCATTTACTGGGTGGCATTTCCTTCAGTGTTAACAACAGAGGTTAACTGCACACAGACATGTATAGGGACTCTTGCCAGGTTTTCTTTCCGTGTGTTTAAATATGTTTCTCCAACTTGGTTGTTTTTCGTTCTTGGCTGCAGTCTTTCAGAATTTGGATTTAATTAGTTCATAGTATTCTGGAACCATCTGTTGATTTTCTGGTTATTGTAAATATTATGAGTACTAATATATAAATAACCACTATACCTGAATTTTCCTAGATTTTGTTTGTGTTGTCCAACAATAGTTTACTGATGAGTCCCTTCAAATGAAGATTCATGTTCTCTTGCTTTTACCCTCCTATATGTGCTGCATCTCCAGGCCATTTGTTGAAAGCATTATGGCAAGGGTGCTGAAAGCAAAACTTACTCTGAAAGGCTTCTAATCTTTTCCCATTTTGCAGTTGACTAAACAGCGTCTGGTGGATGCGGATGGAATCATTAACCCAAATGCTTTCTACATCTACCTGACAGCCTGGGTCAGCAATGACCCTGTGGCGTACGCTGCCTCGCAAGCCAACATCCGCCCGCACCGCCCGGAGTGGGTCCATGACAAAGCAGACTACATGCCAGAAACACGGCTGAGGAGTGAGTAGCGTTTCATCCCAGCGTCCTACAGGTTACATGAGTGCCCCCACTCCTTCCTTCAAGCACCAGTAACCCCTGATGCTGCACAGGATGCTGTAGTCATAGGAGATCCAAGCACTGCTGTGGCTGTGACACCACTACAGAGTTTTGACATGTTGGTTAATGAGTTATAGAACACTTCAAAGCTCTAAAAGTTTATACTAAGCATTGATTTTTAAAGTGTTACCTGATAGTTCTGTCTGTGTAAGAAACCTGGACATTTCATGAAATTCCTGGCTAAGTTATTCTGAAATTTCATTACTGAAATTCTGTCATGGTTGTTCTCAGTTCTTAATATCCAAGAAGTTTTTATCAAGGTGACTCATACACTAAGCTACTGCACTGATATCGTACAAGAGCCAGAGGGACTAGGGGAGAAGTCCCACTTCACACCATTCACTGTTTTCCTGGCACCAATACCAAAGACTGGCTTTGATTCAGCTTTCAGCTGAGGACACCAGTAGGGAAGGAGAGAGGGCATATAGGGGACAACCGGTGCACTTGGAAATGAGGTTGGATAACCATGCTTCAGTGTATCCAAACCCTAGAGCTTTGTGGCAGGCAGCCAAGTTTTGTCTTAATGAAAATTTATAGTTGAGATTGTAATAGGGCAAATCATATTAAGCAAGTCAACTGAATGAAGCTGCAGGGTTTGGAACACACAATGGCAGTAACCAAAAGCTCGTTGAAGAAGACTTTTCTTTTCTAGTCATAGAGTAGACATTGCATTACACTCAAAAAGCAGTATGGAGAGTGTTGGTTTGTCAAATTATTAAAGGATAAAAGGTTATGTATTTCCTCAGTAAGCCATTACTTCTATATCATGGGGATTTTTCCTCCACTAATTTCCATCTGAATGTGTATTTCTGCATCTGAATTTCCAGATATTCAATGGAAATCTTTAAAAAACAACCAACCTGCTCAAGTCCATTTTTTCTCTAGTTTTGTGTCAGTGGATCTCAGTTAATCTCAGGGAAATGACCTTTGATTTTGAAGAAACTGCATAAAAGAGGAGCAGTTGGATAAAATTTTTAAATTATGTGATTGTCTACTCTTATGTTGCAGTTAGGAATTTTTGACCAGGTATTCAGTAAAAAGCACTATAACACTGATCAGGATTAAATACATGGATTGAAAAATAACTGTTAAATTATATATAACTGTTAGGGAATTTGATGGAGGCTGTGTTCATCTCATTACACTGCATCATAAAATAGAGTAATCTCATGTATTCTTTCCAGTTTCTCTTTATTGGAGAGTTTTAAAACTGTAATTAATTCCAAACAAGTAAATTTAAATTGGCCACCTTTTATTCATTTTGTTGTGAAGAATAAAATGTTTTGCTAACTCTGGTCTCTGTATATCATCTTCTTCCCAAAAGTGCATTTTAACACTGCTATCATTTTCCTAGTTCCAGCAGCCGAGCCCATAGAATATGCTCAGTTTCCTTTCTACCTCAATGGATTGCGTGAAACTTCTGACTTTGTGGAGGCTATCGAGAAAGTGAGAGCTATCTGTAATAACTACACCAGCCTGGGGATCTCCAGCTACCCTAATGGTTACCCATTTCTCTTCTGGGAGCAGTACATTGGACTTCGTCACTGGCTCCTCTTATCCATTAGCGTGGTTTTAGCTTGCACGTTTCTGGTGTGTGCCCTCTTTCTCCTAAACCCTTGGACAGCTGGGATCATTGTAAGTTTATTATAAGGGTCTTTGTTGAAGTCAAATTCCTTTCAGCATAGCTCTTGCTGTAGTCGGGAAGGTTTTGTTTATGTCTGGGCCTCTGGTGGAGTATGTATATTGCATCATTCATTATATATTTATTCAACTTGAGGGGGTAGGGTTCATGCTGAAGGTACAAACCTTAATAACCTTAATCTTCTGCCACCTTTTTTGTGGGTTTAAAGGTTTCTTAGAATGTTATATAAACTTTTACCCTTGTTCAAATGCACACTAACATAAGAAATAAAGACACAGAGGAAAATTAAGAGCTTTATTAAAACAATTTCTAATTCTGTGTTCCTTCTCTTCTTTTGTCACACATAATTATTTTTCAAGGCAGTTGCTTATGACTAGCTTTTCTGTAAATTTTCCCAGCTATTTCTGAATGCAATATTTCTGGAAAAAAACTGAAATGCTTATGTTGTACGGTACGGACTGTGGAAAGCCTGTAACTGAGTGAGGAGAAAGAGCATAAAATTGTAAACTGCAGAGAATACTCCTCCATGCTTTCTGCAAGGAACCAAAAGCTTCTCAGTAAACATTCAAGTTAAATTGAATGATGATGTCCCTATGTTTAAATTCCGTGAAGTATCGTATGGTTTATAAAACAGCAGAAGTAGAAAAGCATAAAACAGTTACTGGTTTTTTAATGTACATTTGTATGACAGGTATGTTAAAAGGTAAATGTTTAGTCTAGAGTATTTTTCATAGCACCTTATCAAGCGATTTTATGTTATTATGCTAGATTCATTAGCTTATAAAATCATTTATTGTAGTGCATACTTTTTCTCCTTTGGAAAAGGAGTTTATTTTCCAAGTCCACCATTGCTTTTATAAGTGTGTCTATTTTTTTTTAACCTGCTTTGTTTTAGCTACTTTTAAAGTTGATTCTCCAGATTTCCTTCCCTCCCTTTTACTAGTTTTTTTTTTTTTTACAAGGTAGATGAAAGAAAAATAAAAGCTTCCTCTTATATTTAACTGTTCACTTTGTCCATATCAATCCCCCCCAGATACCTTAAAAGCTCAGAGTCCCTCTGTAACCTGAGACTCATCAGCTGATTATGGCATTCATTTCTTCTGTGCTTTAGACATCCTCACTTATATTTGCAGTTCTACAAAAGAGAGCTCAAATACAGGTAGTTCAAAGATACTTTTTCTGGAAGGATTGCCTGAAAGATGGGTGAAAAAGAAAAATGTACCTTTTGGGAGTATCCATGATAAGAAGGAATAAATGGTTTTTCAGCTCACTGATGTAACCAATACAAAGCCAGTCCTTCATGTGTTAACTGGTTCATAGGGTGTAATTTAGATTGGCTACTCAGCATTTGTTGCCATTGAGAAAAACGTAAGAGCAGCTTGTCTTTGGGAATGTAGAACGGCTTTGAGGAATATGTCCTGTGGTAACCATGTTATTTTGAAATGTCTTTCTCCTCACTGTCTGGAGTACAAGAAGATACTAACAGATGTTTCAAATCATCTAGGTGGTGGTGCTGGCTCTGATGACTGTGGAGCTGTTTGGCATGATGGGTCTAATTGGAATAAAGCTGAGTGCAGTGCCTGTGGTTATCCTGATTGCTTCTGTTGGCATTGGTGTGGAATTCACTGTTCATGTTGCTTTGGTACGTAAAATCAAGAAACATTTTAAAAACATCTTAAAATAAAATGGTGGCAATGTTCAGATCACAAATCCTTACAGTTTCTTGTCAGCGACATGATTCTCGGAAGGAAAATGTTTTGTGTACCTTTCTGTTTGTCTCAACGGAACAGAGTTGACCTTGATGAGGTGGTTCCTAACTACTGAGTCAGTCTCCCAGGAGACAAGAGAGACTACATTAACTGTGATACCTGCTTGTCTGATTAATGCAATTATATAGAGAAAACAGAGATCTTAAATCACCTTGCTTCATTCCAGACTCTCACGATCCTTGTCTGAAGCCTCAGTGTTGCTGCAGTAGTGATACACAGCTTTTTGTTTCCTCTTGCATGGAGATTCTGTATCTCACAAAAGAGAATTCCTGAAAGGAGTTTTTCAAAATCAGATATTGTGTCATTTGGTATTTCTACACTTCTTGAATGTGAATGTGTTTGAATTAGTGTTCCATTTGTAAAATCTGCATGTTCTTTTCAGAAGCCATTGACTAATAATAGTGGACACAAACTTGTGGTCTGTAGGATAATATTTTTCTACTGTTTATCTAGTTGTTTAGATGATGTACAGAGTTAGGCCACCCTAAATGAAAATAATAATGTTGAGAAAAACCAAAGTGGAAGTAGGGTAAGGTTAAAGAGGAGCCACTGGATCCCTCAAGTGATCCAGTTAGATCCAGTCTACAGATAGACTTTTGGAGGTAAATGAATTTGCTAGGACTTGGAATCATTTGGCAAGTGTTAGTGTAGATAAGGAAGAAAGAAATGAGAGCTTCCTAGTATCGAAGACTTAAACCAGGAAAAATGGAATAAAAAGAAGGACAAAACAGTTGTTTCTAGATGGGAAGAAGCTAATTTAATTTACAGGACTTTATAGGTCACCTGTGCCTGAAGATAAAATGCCAAACAAACTGAAAATAGTGGTTTTCTTGCATTGACACTGGAGATAAAAACTTTGGAACATATAAATAGTCAAATCAGTGTTGTATAAACAAAAAAGATAGTGCTGGAACTTTTAATGCTGAATTTAATTGAGTTTAAGAGTGAGTCACAATCCTGTTGTGGGTCAGTTTTCTGCTATTGCTTGTGAATTGTGACCTTGGTTTTTTCCTAGTTCTAGAGAAGAGAGACTTAAATTCCAGGACTGTGAGGAAGATAGCTGCTTCAGCACATATCTTAATAGTCAGTAGG
Organism: Chloebia gouldiae; assembly: GCA_003676055.1. Classification (NCBI taxonomy): domain Eukaryota; kingdom Metazoa; phylum Chordata; class Aves; order Passeriformes; family Passeridae; genus Chloebia; species Chloebia gouldiae. The sequence continues at coordinate 3,898,970 of QUSF01000039.1, forward strand.
GAATTAACTAAAGAGAGCCCTTACAAATCACAGTAAGAAGATCAGACAGGTTCTTGTTTTCTTAAACCATTAAGTCATACACAGAGTTGACAAATTTGTAACAAATTTATAACACCAGCATTTGCATGTTCTTGATAAACCTTATTCATACAGAGCTGTAGGGATGAAGACAGTTCATTAGTGATATTGTTGCTCAGACAGTACCATGTTCAGCACTATTCTTTGGATAATTTTTTACATATAGAACTGCTAGCTTCGAAGTATTAAAAGTTTCAAAAACTTTTATTAGTGAAATGAAAATGTTAAAAAAAGTCACAGAAGCCATGGACCCACAAGAATGAGAGGAGCAGCCCTGCAATTTTCACACCTGAAGTGCTTTCATGGATTCTTTTCAGGTGGAAATAGGCAAATCCAGAGACAAAAGGCTACTGTTGCAAGTAGGCATTGCCTCCAGAGTTATTGTGGTCTAACTCTGTTATCAGTGCTTACTCTGGTTGTGTGACTTCAGCAGCTGCTACGTGGTACATCTGCAGGATCAAGCTTTCTCTCAAGGGTTAGGCAGCTCTGGAGATAACTTCGATAAACTGTAGTTTAGCTAATTAACTGATGGAATTCTGTGTATGCTAGGAGAGAGGCTGTTTGGAAGGTTGTATACATCTGCCTAAGGAAATGGACTTTTTGTTTTACAGGCGTTTTTAACTGCCATAGGAGACAGGAACCATAGGGCTGTCCTTGCATTGGAACACATGTTTGCACCAGTGCTGGATGGGGCTGTGTCCACTCTTCTTGGGGTGTTAATGCTTGCAGGATCAGAGTTTGATTTTATTGTCAGGTAAAGGATTTTTGTGTTTTGAATTTCTTTCAAAAATAAAAATAAGTGTGCTTTTAATTTTTATTCACTTCACTGAATCTGTCATTTTATTACTATGCATGGTGTGTTAAGTATGCTTACATCATGGTCCTGCTTTCCCTCTGTTTTATTAACTCCTTGTTACTTGCTAGACATGGTAGTGTTTCCATTGCTGACATTAAAATCTGTTCCAGGAAAATCTGACACTTAGCATGAAGGAACACAAAAATGTCGCTCTTTAGAAAGTTTGCTGATTCTGGGTTTGAATTAGTTCAAAGCATCTTGTATTGTCCAGTATTAGCTGCAGCTGACCTTTAGCCTTGAGGTCCTCCAGACTTCTTGTATGCATAAAAATGTGTATGCAAAAGACATGTGAACCTACAAACATTTAACTGTGCTGCAAGTGACTCTCTCAGGGCCTTCCCCTTCTATCCTTATGTAGGTTTTACATAATGAGGAAAAGGGGTGGGGGGATGTGGAGGGGAGAAGGCGCTGTTTGGGAGCTGGGGAGCCATAAATATGAACACAGAACTTCATACTAAAATTTTGTACAGCAAAGCCTAAAGGGCCTTCTGTTTAGAACTACAAGCAGGCTGTTTCTTGTGAATATAATTAAGAATGTGTGTTTGTCAAGTATAGAGGAAAGCAAGTCTTTTCTTGAGGGGAATTTGAGAAGTGCAATGAAACAGATCCTCTTCTATTCCAAACAACCTGTGGAGCTCTGCAAAATGGCTAATCTTAGAAGTAACACAGGCTCTTTGTGGTAAACTATAGCACACACACAAAAAAATAATCCAAACCTTAAAATGGAACTGAGGTAGAACTGGGCCAAGTAAAAATGCTCTGAAAGATGGCTTAGCTACTTAGGTAGACATAAGCTGGATAGATGACTAGACTTAACTGACATCCATTTGACAACAAGAACAACAAATGTCAGGGGCAGGAACTGAGAGAATGACTGCTAAATCTCATCAGGCTTTTTGTTTATGTATAAAAGAGATTTGAAGAAAGCAGGCAGTTTGCAGTTAGATCTCATGAAACCTGCATGAAGATTATTATTATACCGGTATTACATGTCTGAAATAATTTTTTTCCCCATATCACTATTTTTTTACTTTATTGAATTAGTATTGAAGAAATAGAATTATTCTTTTAGGACCTAGATTTGTAAGTGTTGGAACATTTTGACCTACAGATTACTGATAGATTTAACCTAAATTTACAGAGATATATCTTTGGTGTGCTACTTTCCCACTTAACAGATGAGATTTTGGCACACATTTTTGTGTCATAGCAAATGGAAGATTGTAGCAGCCCTTCACACCAAATTTGGATTAGATGTGCTCTCAGTTTATAAAATGAGCCTTTCAACTTTTCAACTTATGTTATTTTACTTTTTTTGGCCATAGTTTCTGTTTTTATAGCACAATCTCACTTCAGTTTGCAGTGTTTAAAAAATATAATAAAATAAACTATGGGGAGCCTCAGCATTGTTAGAGTGGGCGAAGAAGATCCTAAACTTCCGGAAAGCGACAGATTAGTCCAGCAATGTGGAAGATTAAGTAAATTAACAGACACTGTATACACCAACTGGTCAAAGCTATAATCCTCCTGTTTATTCTAACGTTAGATGGATGAGATGCAAATGTTTTAAATGTCTGTTGTTGATCTGTGTCCCAGTTTAAAGTTCTGGTGGTTTATGTTAGTAGAGTAGATTGGCTTGCTGATTTTTGTTAATGCAGATCAGAAATTCCCAAATGTTTACAATAGCAGGATATTTATAGTTTTACAGGAGTCTGATATATTTGATCAGATGTGGAAACAAGGAGGCAGTAAAGTTTGTTGCCAGCTAGACAATGTAATCAGCAGACCCATTAGTAGCAAACTTGCCCCTCTGTTCTTCTCCTTTGCCTTCTCCTCCAGGAATTTACCAAGACTGAGTCCTTGAAATCATTACTTACAGCGCAGCCTTAAGTTTAGTCTGAGCCCCAGCTGTGCCGAATACCAACTAGCAAGACTTTCCTTTTACTGACAGGTTTACCTTGGTATTCATGAAGGATCCCAGACCTTAGCCCTCAGTGGTGGGAAAGGACAACTACTTGTGCACTTTTCTCTTCTTCCATAGTATTTCAGCCTTTATGTTTGAATTGGCTGACTCAAAACAAGAGTATTCAGAGATGCTAAATTGTTCAACAAAAGATTAGCCTGCAATGCAGCTCTGCCATTGTGGAGTGCTCTTACTCAGTACAATGCTGAAGCTTACTATAGAATGGGCATTTTCTTTGCAGAAAGCGGGTTCCTGTGTTGTAAAAGAGTTGCAATTCAAGCTTTTTGGTAAAACTGGAACTCACAGAATTCTAGGCGTTAAGTTTGATTAATGAACAGCAAGGAAAACCCTTACCTGATATACTGTAGATTTAATTAGACATTGTGCTATAAGTTGCAGAAGCATTTCACAGTGGATTAGCTGCTGGGAGAAGAGGGCTTCTTTTCCTTCTACACAAAATTGTTTAAATTCTACACCCTTCACTTCATTTGTTTGCTTCTGCTGGGTTTTCACTAATGGGGGCCCCTTTTCATTGTATTTGTGCTTTCAATCCATTCAGCCATTCCCTGCACATTCCATATTTTTGTGTTTGTGTAACACATTCATAAATAACATTACATGCATCTAGATTCTGGGAAACTAACAAATTTAATTTTTTTCTTTCCTTTCTCAACTAACATTTTGTGGAATGTAGCTTCTCTAATTCAAAAGGTAAAAATCCCTATATCTTATATAGAAAGTTATATAATTGTTTCCTTTGATGTTAATAATGTGTTAAATTAGTATTTGTATTATTTTAACATATGTAGGAGTAATTTGTAATCCCTTGTTTCTAACTGAGGTTATTCTCTCCCCCAAACCATTTAAACTGTACTTCAGGTATTTCTTTGCTGTTTTGGCAATCCTAACCATTCTGGGAGTTCTCAATGGATTGGTGCTGCTTCCTGTTCTTCTCTCATTCTTTGGACCATACCCTGAGGTCAGTAGAATTAATGGTGAACAGAAAAATAATACTATGTTTGCACTGCTGTCCCCCTCAATAACCCCCTGGTTTTAGAAAGTTTTTTTTTTTTTTCTTGGATTGAGTCTTGCTCTCAAGCTTTTTTATAAATTTTTATTAAAAGTATTGCTCCTTACATAGTTGATACTACTCTTTTAAAGTTTTTCTTTAATAAGTCTTGTTTTAGAGGTCACAATAAGCAAACCTGAGAGTGTTATTTATACTACTAGCATAATGTGACATGCAAACAACTTTGTAAAAGAAGGATTTCTCTCAATATTTTGCAAAAGATAGTTTGTTTTATACACATACCTTCTACTTTCCTACCTCACTGGCTCTGTTGCATTCCTGGAAGTGTTTAACTGAGCAGACCACCAGGAAGGCCTGTGTGGACCAACACGCACAGTGGTGGTCGGCAGACCACACCTTGATAACCATGACTGGTCTGCCACAAGGTCCCCACTGCCCAGTCACCTCTCCCTGCGGCATTCTCCTGCCTCATGTAGCATTTTTGATGTGGGGCAGGCTTCACTTAGGTGTTGATGACTTTACAGTACAAAGTCCAAGCCCAGACTCACATATACCAACTTTATATTTGGTTGTAGATAATTTTTTACTTATTCTGTAGTTAATACAATTATTGTGTTACATGGGGTTATGTTTATCACGTATCAATAGAATCGGTGTGCTGTGTTTCACATGTCTATATATAAGTGTGTGCACAAGAATAAAACACAAGATATGTATACAGCACTGGTATATTTCAGAACTTTTTGGGTGCCTTCAATATTAGTAGAACAGTTTTGACAACAATGTGTAATTCTTAATTCCTAACAGTATACATGACCTGTCTCTTACTCAAACAATGTGTATGTGTGTGTTTTTACCATATGTATTGCTGTGATGTGTGTATCCATCTCTCTTTGCAAATAGACATGGAGTAACACTATCCCAACACTGAGGTGATTTTTTGAAATCACTGAGGTGATTTTATGAAATCACTGCTAATGCTTGCTGAAAGGGGAGGAGAGCCCACATATTATTTTTATATTTGCAAGTGCCTGCATGTACACATATGCATGCTTTTCCTGAGATAATGATACTCAGAAGAATCTGTGTAGTCTTGTTTACATACATATCTGCAGATGGAGGTCATGTATTTTATACTTCCATTAATTTTTTCAGTTAAGTATCTATGTTCAAAAAACACAGATACTGCTAAGATTGTTGTGGCATGGCAGGGTGTATTTGGCAGAACATTGTTTGTGTCAAGCACTAGTGATTAAAAGGGTAAAGCTAGCTGAATGTAACTGAAAGTGTTGCTGCTGTCAGGTTTCTCCAGCCAACGGACAGGACAGATTGCCCACACCATCTCCTGAGCCACCCCCGGGTACTGTGAGGTTTGCACTGCCACCTGGCCACACAAACAATGCGTCAGATTCCTCTGATTCTGAGTACAGCTCTCAAACCACAGTGTCTGGCATCAGTGAAGAGCTGCATCAGTATGAGGCCACGCGAGGTCCTGGGGCACCAGTCCATCAGGTAATAGTGGAGGCAACTGAGAATCCTCTCTTTGCAAGATCCGGTGTAAGTAGCTTTCATATGGACTAGCAGGAGGGCAAGAAGAAGTAGTTTTGTGCTGTGATTTGTTTTTTTGTTTTTTTAAAAATCTGTTTATTTTTGTGGAAAACTCTTTCTGACTGGTTGTGCTTTGTGACTTTGTGCCAAAACCTGTTAGCAGGAGTGAAGGTTTTCCTCATTCTCTCCTTTAGAACTGAGTTGGGGGTAAAGTGACGGTACAAAAGCTTTTAGCACGGGTAATTGCTATTACATCCTATTGGCACCAGCCACAAGAGAGAGCTCTCAGTCTGTTTGATGACTGTTTTGAGAAAGAGAAGGAGGAGAGATTACAAGATCCCAACCTCTTTCGCACAGCTCCTTGTGGATTGCTATCATATACCTCTCTGTGACAGCATGTTTTGGGGAGAAAGATTAGAGGCAAAAGAAAGCAGTTGAAATGTTGTACCAAATCTTGGGCATCTTGCTACTGGATTGGCATAACTGCGATTTCAAAGGAAAGTGAAAAAGCTCTGTCTCCTACCCCTGCTGATGTTGCATGCTGAGCTGCAATGCGGATCTGGTTTTGTTCAGCAGAGGCCTAGAAATAGGTACAAGCACAGCCACATTTGAAGTTGGTCACGGTTTATTGACTGATGTAGCTGCTGTGCTTCACGCTCTTTATGGAAATCAGAAAACAGATTCCTACAGTCTATACAAACTACCCTACTAACATCCTGTGTATGTTCCCTGCATGGAATAGCCTTTTCCAAATGCCTGCAATTCTGCTTGTTGAGTTAAGAGCAAGTGCTTGTCACCCATCCCTTTGAAGAGATGGACCAGCATGTAGGAAGCTTACAATAATGTTTTCAGCTGTCATCCTGTGTTTTTCTGAAGATGTGCTTTCCAGGTTTTACTAACTTCAGACAAAAACCATGGAAAAATCAATTATCAGATTCCACAACATTCCCTTTGCAGAATCAGAGCATTATTATAATTATTCCCAGCATAAAACATAAGCAAGCGTAGTGTTTGCTTGCTTTGCTTTGTCAGAGGCGTAACCGTGCGTGTCTCTCTCAGGTGGTTCAGCCAGAAGCAAGGCATCAGCCGAGCCCTAGGCTGCAGCTGAATCCAGAGCTCAGCACGCAGCAGCAGCCATGGCATCAGGGCAGACAGCCCAAAAGGGAAGCGAGGGAAGGGCCACGACCACCTCCTTACCGCCCTCGCAGGGACGCTTTTGAAATTTCTACTGAAGGGCACTCGGGACCCAGCAGCAGCAGCAGGGATCGCTTGGGCCACAAGGCTCATTCCCACAGCGTCCGGAGCCCAGCGTTCGGAGCGGCGGGCGCCGCCGGAGCAGCCTACTGCCAGCCCATCACTACTGTGACTGCCTCGGCCTCCGTCACTGTTGCTGTCCACCCTGCCCTGCACAGCCACAGCTCTCGGGGAGCGAGCTTTCCATCCTATGAGGGACACCACGAAGCCGGCCACGCGCCATTTGAGGACCCCCACGTGCCTTTTAATGTGCAGCGTGAAAGAAGAAATTCTAAAGTGGAAGTTATAGAACTGCAAGATGTTGAATGTGAGGAAAGGATACCTGGCAACAGCTCACAATAAGGTAGGTCCATTCCGTGTAACTGCAAGGTTTGGCCTGTGTCAGGCAGTGGTGTGATCAAAAGAAAGAGGAAAAATAAAGTTTCTCAGAGGTAACTTTTCATAGAGAGCAGTACTTACAGGTCACACTGATCGCCTTAAATCTGCCAACTGTGAATATAGTACATTTTGCACTGGACATGAGGTTGACTAAGATAATGCAATCCAACACTGGGAAGTCATAGTGCATTCAGACATTTCCTGCTTTGAAGCGCCTTGCAAAATGGATAAGGACGTCATACAATTCCACTTTTCCAGATGAGGAAAATAAAGCAGAGATGTTGTACAACATCTTCAGAACTGTGCAGCTGCATTTACCATTGCCTAAGTCCTGTCTTCTGATCCCTGAATAAGGCATGCTCTAACACATTATATAAAATGACATTGCCTAGGAGACTGTAAAATTGCTAGCTACTTCAGGAGTTGTCATCTCTTGAATAAAATAGTTTGTGAAAGAATTTAGTCCGTAATAGGGACTGAATCCCTCTGGAAGATGAGCCAAGTGAGAAGTGGGAAGTCCTACCATGCCTAGTGCACTGCTGCTCCACAGAGTGTCCCGGGTCTTTGGGGAGGCCTTCAGAGACCTCCCTAGTGACCCCATACGCTGGGGGTGCCTGAGCTGACCTCTGCCTTCCCAGGGGCAGCTGCAGTGGCAATTGCAAGTTTGTACAGGATAAAGCTGCCCATTGAGTTTTTACACTGAAAACTTCTCGGGGCTCTTACATTAAAAACTATTTCTCACTTTTTTTACAATGTTCTTCTCTTGCAGGGGCAAAAGAAGGTGTTAGAATAGTTACTTATATGTGGATTACTGTTTTTTCTCTTTGCTTGTATGAGCTTTTCAGTGACAGACCAGTCTGAGCAGAGCAAGTAATTTTATTATGATTCTAGAATATTTTGCACATATGTATGCACACACACACATAATTTTGATGAACATTTTATTGATAATTCAAAATGAAACCACTTTCTGAATTATAAAATGTCTCCCCAGACATCCCAAAGCCTAAATAGATGTGAATGCCTTTAGCCTTGCAGTCTAGAAATATGACAAATAATAGTATCCACAGAATAAGGAAATACTTGAGCTTAGTTTTTTCAAACTGAAGTGTACGGTAGTGAGAGACTCTTAAATAAACTCAGTATTCAATATAGGATATTTCTCCTTCCACTGTTCATTGGTTTTGAGTGAATTTTTCACAGTTATCTGAAACGGGGAACATAGAAATTAAAGCATCTACATTTTTTAATCAGCATCAGTATTTCATCGCCAGGAAATTAATGACTGAAATGAAAGCAGAGCAAGCACTTCCTGACCTCTAACTCTAACCACAAGAATAATGAAATGAGTTGGCTTAGTTTGGTTTGTTTGTTTTTCTTGAAATTTAGTGAATGTTTGCTTTTTTCCTCTCTCCTTATTTGTACAGGGTAATAACTGAAGCAAAGAAGAGGCCAAAGATGGAAAACTGTATTCCAGAACTGTTTGAAGAGAAGAACTGCTTGAAGTTGTAGAACAGGACATGCTGCATCAGGACAACAGTTCACTGTTACTGTAACCTATTGTATTATTTTGTTAAATATTTCTTTTAAGTATTTAAAAGATGTACACATATGTAATATACAAAAGAACAATGTAAAGTAGTATAATTTGGAGTAATTTGCCTTTGGGCAATAGAATGGGGACAATATTGTGTGCTCTTTGTACTTTTTGTACATTGATATCTGTGCCACAAGTAAGCTTAATCTAGGTCTAAATTTCAGCATAAGTTGCTGCTGCTTAAATATTTTATAATTTACTTGTATAATTCTATGCAAATATTGCTTATGTAATAGGATTTTTTTTAAAGGTACGTGTCTGTTTAAAATATTTTAAATTTGTGTATCACAACCCTGTGGTAGTATGAAATGTTACTGTTAACTTTCAAACACGCTATGCGTGGTAATTTTTAAAATAAGCAAATATGAAGAAAAGCAAGTTAATCTGGGAGGCTTAAATAGACTTAGCTATGTGCAGGTTTTGTTTTGCTGTATGTGTCCAAATGTGCATCTGGAAATATGCATGCTTTTGTGTGTATGTTCCTGGTGTACTCTAGTTTCTCTTTTACTGTACGTTAACACTTGGTGGGCTTACAAACCCACTGATGCTGATGTGAGTCTGGCTTTCCCTGTTAGTAGGCACTAGTGAAAACTCTGTTGTTGTTTACCAATATATACAACTATGAACTGCCATCATCAAAGGCCCAACTAAAATACTAGAGAAGACAGGGAGCTAAGGTTTGGAATTATGTTTCAGTTCCCAAATCCTTAATGACTTGTTTCACATGACTTTGGTCAAGTCACTCAACTGCCCCATGGCTCAGTTTTTCATTCTGTATAATGGTTATAATTACACTTACCTACCTCCCAGGAATGTTGTGAGGCTTAATTACAATTCGTTAAGTGCTTTGATTTTTTTTTTTCCTCACAAAATATACCAAGTAAGTGCAAGGACTATAACCATTATTTTTTCACTTCCAAAGGTGCTGGATATTGAGAGGTGCTGCTGGTTATAGAAATACAATGAGCATCTGCCTTATTTTGATGCTGTTAATTGTGAATGGCATTAGAAGCTGGATAATGGATTGTCTGATGGTAAGCCATGGCTTAGCTGAGTCATTACAGCATTGAAAGCAGTGTCTTTGGTCACCTTATTTTCATGGCAGAAAGGAGTTAATAGTAATAAAAATCAAATAGAAGGATTAAAAAAAGAAATTATATTAACTTTTAAATATAAATGGCTTTCTGGTGGGCCGGGATGGTAATGACACACAAGGCCTGGGTAGTTATTTTCTTTATTGTTTGTGTTTTCCCATGCTGCATTGGCACTTTTAATTATAACAGCTAAACTGGGATCTTTTTGCGAAACTAATTTAGCTTTTTGTACTATTATTTTAAACTAAAAGGGGATCGCTGCAGGTGAAGGGTCTGGAAAAACACTACAATCTGTGTTCCAGTTGGAAACAAACCGTAGGAACAAACAATCTTAATTTAAAATAATGCAACACAAGTTTTCATTTTCTCTGTCTTCTTTTTTCATCTTTTTTTCTGCCCTTCACCAAGCTGTTTTTTAGAGCAGGTAGATGTTCAGTTTTGTATTCAGAGCCAAACATAACCAATATTCAGTTTCTAAACACAGCAGTGGTGGGGCTTTTCTTTATATATACCTGAACAGCAGTGGCCAATTCTTTGATGGGAAAGTGTTTTTCTCCAGTGGCTTCAGGGAGTCTATCTTTGCCTACAGACCTTGCCAGCAAAACGAATGGGGATAATTAGAATGCACAAATTTCCATGCCTTTTTTGCTCACTTGAAAACACTTTGATATGAGGCACTTGTTTACAGATCTCCAATGTGAACGCTCGAAGAGCAGGTGGCGAGAGCCTGGTGTCATTCCCGTGTTACATAAGCTACTGTTCCAGTGCACACCAAGGGTTAATGTCGCAACTGCCTACTGGTCCAGTTCACTGTCTAACATGGAAACTCTTGATGACAAAAAGATGAGGGGCCCCAGTTTAGCACTAGCAGCATAGTGATCTCATATCATACAAACTCTGCAACAAAACTGTATGATACCAATTGGAAGCCGCCTTCAACCACCAAGCTCGTGCGCTCGCGTGTCAGGGGTTGGCAGGGCTCCCGCTGGCACCGCTCCGTGCTGCCTTGCTTCCTGCTCTTCCTCGGGAGGGAAGGGGCCCAGGGCAAGTCGCAGTGTCTTCCACCTGCCCCTGCTTCCCGCGTGCTTGTGTGTGGGTGAGCTGTCTGCTGCTTTGTGCACAATGTAGACCTTCTTCTTCGATAGTCACATTGGCAAGGGGAGAACTCAGTGGCTGGCAACATTTATTTTGTTTTGGTTTTGTTTCTTAACTTTTTTAATCATGGGTGATATTTATATTTTTGTATCATAAGAATGTTTTTCTTACAGTATTTGTCATGCCAGTTTATAACAAACAAAATGCAGGGATTTTATTTCTATTGGAAACACTATTACAGTTATGTTTTTACTGTTTAATGGATTTTTATTTGTATAGAGTGCTTACTAATGTTAAATAGGAAAGAGTATATAACATTTACATTATGGACTTGTTGTAGCTTTTAGTGTAAGGAGTTAAAAGGAAAAAAAATTCAAACTGGGTCTCATTGCCTGCCTGTTTGGTAGGAGTGGGTTTGTGTCATTTCAGTTACAAAGATAAAATTATGCCATATAATTTATTTATATGAAAATTTATTTTTGTAGTGTACATAGTAGTCATCAAGTCTTTTGACAGAAGTATATTTTTAAAGAGTTTATATGTAATGATGATACCATTATGTTTTGGAACACTGCTGAGATACAATTACAGTGCACACTTTTCCTTATAAACCCCCTGGAGAAAAGAAAGTGTTTAACAGTGTTAAGAGAGTAAGAGAGTGTGAATATTCATACAATTCTGAACTGTGTTTTAGTTACCATTTGTGATCTAGTGTGGTTCTCATTTTAAGCTTTGAACGGAAATTGTACAAACTCTCTAAATATTAATGTTCAAACACTGATAGAAATTCTAACATGAATAAAAAAAATATTATAACTTACTGGATTTGGTTGTTTATGGAATGCTTCTTAATTTACTGCTGGTTATCTCTGCAGGTGCAGCCACACAATCATTCTGATTTGGAGCATGGATCTGAGATCTTTCAGTATTTGGGATGTATGGGACATTCAGATTTGCCCATTTTGGAGCAGGAGCCATTGGTTACCCTGTCTAAAGGGTAGCATGCTGGTCCTTATCTATTAATTCTGTTACTTTTGCAGGTTGGGAGTTAGGTTTAGGTCTGGGTTATCCATGTCATTCTCACTCTGAATGAAACAATTTGTTGGCTAAAGCACTTTATATAAAGATTATTTCTTCTTAGATGTGGGAGGAAATTCTTTATCTTTTTCCCATCTCTGTGGTTGCGCCCTAAATTGGATAACAGAATCAGTCTGGTATTTCCACTTTGTGGAAGAAAAAATAAATGTGTTCTGAGTTCTGAAAACTACAGCCCTACAGCCCTCCATAAGAAGGGAGACTCTTGACAAAATTCCCTCCAGGAAGTGTGCTACTGCTTGCCAGCCAGAGTGCAGGTCCTTGTGCCCTGCATGAGCCCCTCTAGGCAGAGAGGAGAAACTACAGTCTTAACCCTTAGATTACTTTTTTACATGAGATTTCTAAACTTCTCATAAGAAAAAAGCCCAAACCTGTCTTGAGATAATTTATAATTCAGCCTTTACTTTCCATGGCCAGAGTAAATACAAATACAATTTTCAGTTTTGTTTTCTGGAAGTTTAACCACAAAAGAGAAAAGCAGAGTTAAAGGACTTGAACTGCAAAACTTCAACACATATGTTTCTACTACTCAAAATACTCTCCCTCACACTGTCAGGATTAGCCAGCTTGAGTCAGGTTGCAGATTTGGCTTTTGTGGATACAACCCCTGAGAATAGTGCTCACTTAGGCCTTGCTTTAGCTCAGCTCACTCACTTCATCTTTTATGTCCCAGCCATCCATGGGAGCAGCTCCATTCATACAGCTGGAAACCATGTAAATAAATCAATACATTCTGTCCATCAGAACATGGAATTTTTTCCTTCCAACATTCTGTTTCGCATCAACAATAGTTATTTACATGATATTACTTGTCATGTTTAGTTTTCTTATCATTTTGCTGTCAGTCTGATTAACCCCAGGTAAGAATTTGATCTGATTTTTGCCAGAGATTGGCCATATTTATTCAGGCCTTAAGTAAACATGTGGCCAAATTTTTGTTGGCATAATGCATATATTTAACAGCTTCAGGAATGCTGCACGCTGCTAAACTGCAGCAGCACTGATATATGAACAGGTGTTTCATTTTTGTTAACATTTACTCCCAAGGAGCTTTTGAGACACTGACTGTTTATATCTGAATATACCATTGCCAAATTGTAATTATTTTTAATGTCTGCTTCAAGCAATGAGAACAATTACTGCTTTCCAACTGCATTTAATCATTCTTGTCTTTTTTCTTTCAAACATGTTGAATCTTCTTGCTAGAACAGGGTGCATGCCAGGCAACAGCACTACCTAGTTTAAGTGGCTTGAAAAAACACATGCCCAGTTTAACTTTCCCTAGTTAATTTCAGCTAATCAAGCACAAAAATGAAGCCGTACTCTGCTTTGGGAAAAAAAAAAGTTCAATGTATATGCTGGTATATTTGATACTGCAGAAATAATTTTGCTCCTATAGACACTATGAAAAAAATCTCTGGCTCAGATACTTTGTTTACAGTGTTTATCTGCTGTGTCATCCACTACCACAGCTTTCTTAATGAACTGGGTGGGTCACCAGGTAGAGAAAGAGCTGCCACAGCAGCTGAAAAGCACCACCTTGCCATTGGTTCAAGGTAAGGCTGCAGTGGAGAAGATTGTATTTAGGGTTAATGATGCACAGAACACAAGGCAGCTTATGTTTTAGCCTGTTTTGCTAGTCCAAGCATTCTCACAAGTTCTTCTCCAGACTTAAGTCAAGCTGCCAGTTAAAAGTTGCTGGATCTCTGAATTTCCTAGATGAATTAGAATGTCAAGTGTGCACAGTGGATGCAAACCTTTGCACAATGGAGCGCAAAAAAAGTGCTTTTTCTCTCCGGTCTTTCCATCCCTTGAGCTCAAACCTTTTCATCCCTTGAGCAGTGGATCCAACTTCACAGGTTCCTAGCTGCCTGACACACCACAGCCTAATGAAACCTGCTGGGGAGCAAGGCCATAAACCAGAGAAGCTGGGAAGCAGGGAGATTGGAAGCTGGAGGTTGGAAACGTCATCTCGGGCAAGGAAGGGCTCTGCCTCAGTTGAAGAGAGGCTACACTTCACTTATGGGTGTGTGAATGAGATGGATTTCCCCATCTGCTGAGAGGGGAAAGACAACTGAAATATTTGGGAAGTGTTTTATGGCAGAAACAAGAGACTCTGGGTGCTCTGGAAGAAGGAGCGCTCCACCATTTGATTTAGGAAACCCAAAATGATATTATAAATTTATTTCAACACCTAGGTAAAACTGATTTTACTGTTCCAGGTTGGGTCAAGATTAGCATTGCTGGATTTTTTTTCATCTGAAGTTTGTCTTGGAGAAAAGATTTATAGGAAGGCATGTCTGCCTAGCCTTTTGAAAGAGAGGAGAAGGGAAAGGCATTTAACAATAATTACTCGGTGACTAAGAAGAACTGAAAGGAATAACTCTATCATGCTTTTTTTCCAGGTTTTGTAACTTTGATGAAGGGAAATCTTTGCTCTTTCTATCCCTGGTGACAGATGTCATGGCTTATCTGGAAGACAAGGGGTAACACCTCTATGGTCTGTCAGGTCTTAGCCGGGTATGTAAGTGGGGAGCTGCCTTTAGGAGAGCCTGCCATCATAGAGTGCTGCTCCTGCACTAAGCTGGCTTTGCTGACAGTATCTATGCCTCTAAGTCATAAACAAAGGTGGCCAATAGCCCTTGAGATGTCTCAATTTAAACTAATAATCTTGAGGTTAAAATGCCAATTGACAGTTTCCGAGTTACCAAACATACCATCTATGATCAGAGTTCACCTGTGAGACAAACAGATTATTGCTTCTCATTAAACAAAGAACCAGATATTTTTTCAGCTATTAAAACTAATAAGGTAAAATATTTGAGCACCTTATTTTTGTATAATATTGAAGGTAAATAGAAAACTCACAACTTCCATCCTAAAATAGTATTTGCAGTAAGAAAATTCAAACCCCCTTTCAGGATTATGTAACCATTTTAAGTGAGCTATTCATTTTACTTGAGAGTGTTTAGTTTACTAGCCAATATAATATGCTGCTGGACCATATTGCAACATTTTAGAAGACTAACATGTAAAATTTAAAATTATTGTACAGGCTAAGGGCAGGTATTATAGGACAGGATCACACAGCTTGGCGTAGCACATCTGGAGGTGGCCTGTCACTAGTGGGGTTTCCCAAGGATCAGTGTTGAGGCCCTAGGGATCAGTCCTGTTTGACATCTTTATTAATGAACTGGATGATAAGATCAAGTGCCCGCAAGTCAGCTCCCAGATGATAACATGTTGGGTGGGAATGTCAATCTACTGGTGGGTCAGAAGGCTCTGCAAAGGGATCTGGACAGCCTAAAGCCAATTGCACGAGGTTCAATACAGCAAAGTGCTGGGTCCTGCACTTCAGCCACAACTCCATGCAGCGCTACAGTCTTGGTGAAGAGTGGGTGGAGAGCTGCCCAGTGGAAAAGGACCTGGGGGTATTTTAACATGATCCAGAAGTGTGCTCAGGTGGCCAAGAAGGTCAGTGGCATCCTGGCCCATACCAGCAATAGTGTGGACCAGGGCAGTGATTGTCCCCCTGTGCTGGGCACTGGTGAGGCCACACCTCGAGTGCTGCGTTCAGTTCTGGGCCTGTCACTCTAAGAAGGTCATTGAGGGGCTGGAGAGTATCCAGAGAAGGGCAACAGAACTGGGGTAGGGTCTGGAGCACAAGTCCTGTGAGGAGCAGCTGAGGGAGCTGGGTTTGCTTAGCCTGGAGTAAAGGAAGCTCAAGACCATACTGCTCTCCACACCGGCCTGAAAGGATGGTGCAGCTGGGTGGGATGTGGCCTCTTCTCCCAGGCAGGACAAGAGAAAACAGCCTCAAGCTGTGAGAGGGGAGATTCAGGCTGTCCATCAGGCAGAACTTCTTCATGGTTGTTAAACCTTGGAATGAACTGCCCAGGGAGATGGTGGTGTCAGTCTCTGGAGGTGTACAAGAAATGACTGGATGTGGCACTCAGTGTTATGATCTAGCTGTCAGTGCTGATCAGTCAAAGGTTGGACTCAGTGATCGCAGGGTCTCTTCCAACCTAAATGCTTTGGTGATTCTGTGACTCTTCATTCAAGCTCCCCAGCGCTTCCTACCACCACCCCACTGCTGTCCCCATCATGTGCTCTGCAGGATGTCCACCTGCACTGTGAGCACACCTCACAAAAAAAAACTCTTTTCCTCTGTGCTCCCCAGGGCTTGTCCCCTTCTGCAGCCAAGCTGACCATGCAAAAGGAGCCGAGGAACAGAGGGCAGCTGCTGGGTTTCATATCAGGAGTTGCTACCAAGCCACAGAGGAAGGCCCAGCTCCCCATGCCCAGGCTGGAGATGGTCCCAGATGGCCCCAGGCACGCAGCAGGAGCAGGTGGGAGAAGCAGGACATGGTGAGGCTCTGTGGGCAGGCAGAAAGCTGCGAGGGCAGGCCAGGCACCACCACTGGGGCTGCACAGAGGGACAGAGGTGTGTCCTGGGGGAGCAAGGCATGGGATATTTCTGGAGCTCTCACAATATAGAAAGTTCAGACCTGACATTCAGAAGAATTTCTTTTCTTGAGAGGATAGCCAAAAAATGGCACAGGGTTCCTAGAGAGGTTCTCAATGCCCTGTCAGTGACTTAAAAAGAGGTCCTTAATGACAGGATTCAACTTTTCTCGTCAGCCCTGTTCAGGCAGTGGGACTAGAAATCATTACAGGTCCCTGCCAACTGAAACAGTCTATTCTATTTGGTTCTATGTTGTGCCATGCTATGCTATTCTGAACATTTGAACATTTCATTATTTAAATAAGTATACAGGCAGAATGGAAATTCCTGAAAAACCTGTTGGAATAAGCCTTGAATAAGGCATTTAAGATCTTTAAAGAAATATGGCTTTTAAATTGTCATCTGTGGAATTACTCAAAGGTAAATCTGCAAATCTAACTTTGTTTTAATCTTTAATGGTTTGCTGTACATTGAAAAGTGTGATCCTGGTTATGCTGTTCATACCCTTCCCTTAATCCACAGTATATAACTTGGACACCTCCATAGGGCCATCCCTATGGAGGTGTCCTCTGCTGTTGTTGAAGTATAGAGATTTCTGACTGCTAAGGCTTCAGCTCTTTCTTGAGCTAGTTGCATGTAGCTCAGAATCAAGTAAAAAATAGATAGTTTTTTTTCTTTAGACTGTAATTATAATTTGTCAATGGTACTCTGGTACTTCAAGGGATTCACGTACTTCAGGAGCCTTTTTGAGCTGCATCTGAAGCAGAAAGTTGCACAAGAAGAAACAACAAGCAGCTGATTTTGTTTGTGGAAGGGACCTGTCACACTCATCTGAGATGTGCAGAAGAGCTATGCTAGGATAGCCTTGTGAACCATAAGCCTCCAGGTCACTGCCACTATAACCAGTCTTTCTCTTATTATTGTCATATTGTGTAATTGTGTTCTAGTTTTGCCTTTCTGTATTAATTTATCACATTTTAATTTTTCTTCTGTTTAAATCTTAGAAAACCTTTTAAGTCAAGGAAATCACTGCACCATTTCCTCTGTGGAACAGGATGTATGTAGGGCAATATTTGAGGTGTGGTTCCTTTCAATTTAAATATTATTTTACTCACAACTGCAATACCTCTTCCTTTCTTTGGCCTTTCTCTTCCTTGCTTTCCCACTTGAACATTCTTACAGGTATGTCATTCAGCGTGGCATTAAGAATGGCTCATGGTTAGCTAGTGAATGGAGCTCTGCCCACAGATACCTAAGACTGAATTGGTTCAAAAAGCCAATGAAAAGAGTTAGTGCAGAAATACAAGATCTCTTGTGCATCAGTCAGATATTACAGTTTAGGTTTGGGGCTGGGCAGGCCTGAGGAATCCTAAAAAATACATCTCTGTAAGGAGCCTTCAGAGTGTATCCCCTGGGAAATGATTACCTGCATTTCTTCTTTTCTGTTTACTTTTTGTTTCTGTTCTGTTTACTTTTTGTTTCATGTATGTTTCACAATTTATTTTATGATTCAGGTCTTGCATTAGTCTAATGGAGAGTTTACATTTTTGAAAGCCATTTTTATGGACATGCTTAGCACAAAAATTACTGATAAAGAATCCTCAAGATTCTCCTAACAAAAAGTGACATGGGCTCTGATCCTTTGAATAGCTAAATCCTTTGTTTCAAAATCATGGCAAATAACTAGGACTGTTCAAACTGGAAAATTAATTCAGAAATCGGATGTGAGTGCTGTAACTGATAAAAATACATATAAGAAAGTTTGAGTTTTATGACTAATGAGACTTGTTTCAGCTTGGCAACATGGAACTTGGATGTTCCATATGCAGTAGTACACATAGACACAGTGGGGCTGGTTTTTTTGCCTTGGTAGATGTAGGGTGGAGGGATGCTGAAATACAGAGAAGCAAATAGGCTTGTGAGCTGTACAGTAGAAAATAAAGGAAACAGCAGAAAGATAAATAGAGAGAACTACACCTGAGCCCATATAGGAGGACTCACAAAAATTTCTTTAAAAGGTGCATTTGAAGTTTGTGTAAAATGACGAGGGGTGTCATTCTGATGGACAAGGGAAGTTTGGCTGTGCCTGCATGCTGAGCATAAGAGCCTAGTGTTCCTACTCAGAGGTGAGGTGATAACTTGCTTTGGGGGATATTTTTTTATAATGTTGATGCTGGCTTTTTGAGTGTTTTTCTATGCAATGTGTGTGTGTCTATGTGTGTGAGTGTGTATGATGGGAAACACGCGAGTGTGTAGTAAGAACTGTGGTTTCAGTGTATGGAATTTGCTACTGGCAAGTTATTTTAGCATTGAGTCCAAGATAAATACCAGTTAGGCTTATGTTTTTGCATGTGCTTTTTTGTCCTGAAATGTATTAAAAGTCTTCCAAAATGCAGGAAGTTGCACCTTGAATTTCACATTTTCCTTGGGGCTGACATTCCCAGTGCATATTTCTTATTTTCTGATTCTGCGTTCATTTTTGTTGTTTAGCAAAAGGGAACCATAGAAGAAGAGGCTCCAGACAAGTGTTTGTCTTTGGTCTGGGGGGCTGGCTTCCCTGCCTTTCCATGAAGAATTTTCTTCTGCACTGGTCTTCACACCATAGGAGGCTCTAGACTTTTTTTCCACACTCCTGTTGTTTGGATTTATTTCTTTGGACTAGAAATAGGATTAAGCAGAATGGAAGGGTACTGACTTACTGGAAATGGCCTTGTTAGCTTCCTTAATGTACATGTAATACAAGAAACAGACTTTGAATTGAAGACACTCCACTGTGTCATTTAAAATTATTTTCCCTCAAAGTGCCTTTCCCTTTCAGGTCTTCTTTGCATGGATACTTGGAATAACACTTATTTTTTTCCCCACTGAAAGTGTGTGTCAAACCCAGAAGTGGGCTGTGACCCAGCTGATGCTTTTTTCCAGTTCCAGAGAACACACATGCCCTTAATAAGCACCATATTATTTCTCACATGCCATCTGACAGGCTAAGTATGTGAAAAAGCAAAGGCTCTGGAAGCCCTTATGAAGGAGCACTGCAGTAAGTCTGCTTAGGAAGCCATCACTTACGGGTCAGCTGGGAATCTGGTTGTTATGCTGGCTGTTTCTAGAGTTTTTTGGCTTTTCTGTGGGAATTTGGGATATGTGCATCTTAGTGGATGTTTTTCAATCCCTGAACTCTGGTCACAGAATTATAGAATGGTTAAGGCTGGAAAAGATCTCTAAGATAATAAAGTCCAACCAGTAACCCAGCACTACCATGTTCACCACCATGTCCCAAAGTGCCACATCTACACACCTTTCAAACACTTCCAGGAGTGGTGATGCCACTACCAATAGAGCATCCTATTCCAACGCCTGACTACCCTGTCAATGAAGAAATTTTTCCTAGTATTCAACCTAAACCTCCCCTGGTGCAACTTGAGGCATTTTTCGCTTGTCCTGTCTTCTGTTACCTCTGAGAGCAGACCACCCCCCTACTTAGCTACAATCTTTCAGGTAGTTATAAGAGAGCTGTGAGGTCTTTCCTTGCCTTCCTTTACTCCACGTTAAACAACCCCAGCTCCCTCAGCTGCAACTCACCAGGACCTGTGCTGCAGACCCTTCAGCAGCTACACTTCCTTTCTTTGGACACATTCCAGCACCTCAATGTCTTCTTGAATTGAGGGGCCCAAAACTGAACACAAAATTCGAGGTGAGGCCTCACCAGTGCTGAGTATAGGGGTACAGTCACTGCCCTGGTCCTGTTGGCCACACTATTACTGATACAGGCCAGGATGCCATTGACCTTCTTGGCCACCTGGGCACAGCCGGCTCATGTTCAGTGCCCCCAGGTCCTTTTTCTGGGATAGTTTTCCAGACACGCTTCCCCCAGCCTGTAGTCCTGCATGAGCTTGTTTTGTCCAAAGGGCAGGACCCAGCACTTCTCCATGAATCACATGCCATTGGCCTTGGCCCATCGATCCAACTTGTCTAGATCCCTCTGCAAAGCCTTCCTACCCTCTTGCAGATTGACACTCCCACCCAGCTTGGTGTTCTCTCAGAACTGACTGGGGGCACTTGATCTCCTCATCCAAATAATTGATAAGGATGTAAAACACTGAGCCCTGGGGAGCCCCACTAGCAACTGGATTTAATTCCAGTAACCACAAATATTTGGGCTCAGCCATTCAGCTAGTTCTGAATCCAGCAAAGAACACATTCACTCAGGTCATGCATAACCAGCTGTTCCAGGAGAATGCTGCGGGAAATGATATCACAAGCTTTATTGAAGTCCATGTAGACAACATCCACAGACTTTCCTTCTTCCATTAAGTGATCACCTGGTCATAGAAGGTGATCAGATTGGTCAAGCAGGATCTGCCTTTCATAAACCCACACTGGCTGGGTCTGATCCCTGGGTTATCTTGTGTGTGTTTTGCCATATAATGGCACTCAGGATGACCTGCTCCAGGACAGACCCCAAGGTCAGGCTAACAGGTCTGTGGTTCTCTGGATTCTTCTTCTGACCCTTCTTGTGGATAGTAAATGGGTCATATTTGCTAACTTACAGTCAACTGGATCCATTTACCAGTCAGGACTGCTGGTAAATGATAATAAAGTGGGTCTCTGAGAACTTCCACCAGCATCCTCAGAACCCTGAGGTAGACCCCACTCAGCCCCATAGACCTATGTGTGTCTAAGAGGCATTTCAGGTTGTTGATCATTTCCTCCTGGGCTCTGAGGGCTTATTCTGCTCCTGGTCTATGTCTTTCAGCTGAAGGGCTGAGTACCCTGAGGACAACTGTTCTTGCTATTTAAGTCTGAGTCAAATAAATTAGCCTATTTTCCTCATCCTTTGTCATTGTGTTTCCCTCTGCATACAGTTAAGAATGGAGGTTCTCCTTAGATCTGCTCTTGTTGCTGATGTATTTGCAGAAGTATTTTTATTGTGTTTTATGGGATTAGAATCTCATTGGATTTAGCCCTTTTCACTTCTTCACTGCATAACCTCACAACATCTTTCTAGTTCTCCTGAGTTGTCTATTGCTTTTTCCAAAGGTCATAAACTCTCCTTTTTTCCCTGAATTTCGTCCAAAACTCTATGTTCAGCCACGCTGGTCTTCCCTGGCTGCTTGTCATTCAGCATATGGGGACAGTTCCTGTGTTCTGGTGCTTTTAAAATTATCCTTCTTAAGCATGTCCAGCCTTCTTGGACCCCTTTGCTCTTCAGGGCTGCTGCCCAATGGAGTCTTTCAACCTAAACAGGCTGAACTCTGTCTTCCAGAAGTCCCAGGCACCAGTTCTCTTGTCCCCCTCTTTATATCTCTGAGAACCAAAAACCCCATAGTTTTGTGATTGTTGTGCCCAAGAGGGCCTCTAGTGATTACATCACCCACCAACCCTCTCTGTTTGCAAACAGCAGGACCAGGAGCTGCCATCCCCAGCTGGCTCACACAGCAGCTGTGTCAGAGAGTTCTCTGCCAAAAACTCCGGGAACCTCCTAGACTCAGGCACTGTTTGAAGGCAAGACTGTCACGGGAGTAAGTAAAGCCTTGCAGTTCACAGAACTGAGAGAAGTAGTCTTGTTGGCAAACTAGGTTTATATTCTCTTACACACCTGCTTCAGTTGACATTTTGTCTTCTTTGCTATCATTTTTTAAACAATTTTCAATGACACAAGAAAACCCCCAAATATAAGAGGGGCTAGTGCTGTTCTAGATCCTTTTCTCCTGAAATTCTGCTACAACAAAACCAGCGACCAGCAACAAAAGTGCATTGGATTTTTTTTCTGTTTTGCCTATGAGTAGATTCTTTTTTTCAAGATCAAATATGTAATTTTTAGTAGATTTTTTTAATGAAAAGGATTTAAAAGGCAAATAAGATTTTGTAATTGGCTGTATATAGAGCATAACCTTACTAAGAATACACAGATAATTAAAGATAACTTCAGAAATTCTGCTTTCAAATTCATAGATACACATCTATGATCTTATCAAGATAGCATCTCAAATATTTGTTTCTATTAAGATTTGATAACAAAGCACTCGTTAAAAACAAGCAGGAAAGAGCCACAATAAAAAAGACTGACACTGTATAACTGAAGCAAGTGAACAGCGAATTCTGCCTTCCTATAAGTCCCTTCTGGCTTTGGTTTATCCTGTGGCCCTCATCAGTATCGTGCAATTTTATTTAGGCACTAAGAGAAGTTACTAAATTTTCAGAAGCACTCAGAGCTCAGCTATGGTTTCTCTGGTGCAAGGATGATGGCCCCTTAGTTTCACCCTACAGAGGTAGGAAGGAACTATCAAAGCTGTTTTCTCTTTTATTTCTTGCTATACTTTGTTCCAAAGGAAGTAGATTCTGGAAACATTCATCATTGTAAATCATGGCTTAAATTTGATACTTGGTCATCTGTTTAACTGCTGCTCCATGTTCAGACTTACACCCAGTACTGCATCATCAGGAGAACAGAGGGTGCTGTATTGTTACTTGAAAATATATAAAAATCATAATGGATAATGTAATCTACAGTAAAATTACAGTAGTAAATTGTGAGGAAAATACTGATATTAAAGAGTCCTTTATGTTTCAAAATTAAAAGTGGCTACACATCCTATTTATTGTGTTCCATGAATATTTTCCCATTATTTTATGGTTATTTCTTACACTAACTGATAAAATCTAAGCCTTTAATCTACCACAGACGCTCCATATCCCAGCAGGCCTTTGATCCCATGTGATTGTCTTGAATAGCACTATAGGGTCAGAGCATTTTCACCAGAGCTTTTTGAGCTGCAGCATATTTCATAAGGGGGCCCTTTAATTATGATTTCTTTTGCCGCAGTAATGGAAAACACAGATTTGTGATCTGTCCCTTACAGGATATTAAACAAAAATTATGCCATCATTATTGGATTAGTTACCTCAGTGCTTTCAGAGATTAACTTGTTATCATTACATTTTTCTAAATGGCTTCTATTGCTTCTTTAATACAAATGGATTTTGAGTGGCCCTGAAGTAGCAAATTAATAAAGGGACAAACTGTGTAATCTTTTAGACTAATTAAAAATGTGTGACTCTAAGCTTCATACAATTAAACTTGATTTAAATTCTGTCCTGTATCTTTATTGGTGTTTAAATTCCCTTGTGCATTTTCATGTATCTTTATTGGGGTTTAAATTCCTTGTGCATGCATCCATGCTTAGTAACTCAGGAGGAGGCATTGAGAAAGGATTTTTCTTTAACTCATTGAGATTTCATGAGCTGAACTGAATGTGGAAATATGATACATGGAATTTACTGTGTAAATGATCAGGTAGTCTGGTCAGGTGTTTACTTCTTGATCTTCATATGTATCTCAAAACATGTTGCTGAAAACAGATGTCCACTGGGTCAGCAGAAGCACAGCCACGACACTGGTCTTCTTCACAAACCCTCTGATAAAAATGGCATGTCTAAGTACATGCCCATTTAAGCAGTTTGTCATAGCCTGGGAACAATGATGTTCAGCACTCCATAGCATACAAAATTTGAAACTGCATGTTGTTTGCAAGTGGCTGAAAGAAGACATTCTGCCTCTTTGAAATGTGTAACTTTGTATGCTGCTGTGTACAATATTTATACACATTCAATAAGTTTATGCAAAAGCATCTTTGTTAGGTTCTAATATCTTTACAGTACATGAGATCAAATGAAGAGGAAAACTCCAGGAATAAATAAAAGGAAACTTGCAATCCTATTAAAGAGAATGCATTACTTTACCCATAAAATGCTTCCTCCAAGAAGTGTATACTACCTTCAATAAATCATCTTTCTAAAGAATAAAATTCATACAACTAGTTATTCTGGGAATTGTTATTAGTGGCTCTGGCATAGCAGTAGAACACTTCGGGTATAGATTAGTTTAATCTTTTGTGAAACCTGACAACATTATTATGTGACATGTACTGTGTCAATTGGCTTGATTTCAGACTTGTGAACAGAATTTGGTGGATGTTGCTTACTTGGATCTGCAACTTTTGAATGTTGCTGCAGTGGCTGTGTCTTTTTTATTAAAATACAGAAATCTGTGGTTGTTTCTGGTTCCCAGTTTTGGACCTCCATACTGCTTATATATGTTCACTTACATTTTTTTCTTGGATATTTACTTGCATTTCCTCCAATTTCCCCCTTTTTTTCATATAAGAAAACAGAGACACTTCTAAACAGGTGTCAGGTAATGTAGAAATAATAAAAGATAAAGTGCAGGACCCCAAAAAATTTTCCTTTTATTTTGATGCAACCTGTTCTGTTCAAGAAAAATACCCTTTCTATTCATATGAGTGACATCTAATTATCCTCACAAGGAAAGAAGTCTGTTCATATAAAGAAGAGCTAATTCATGGACCAACTCAGGGAATACAAAAATATTTTCTAAGGTGTGGGGGGCTTTTTGGTTTTTTCCAAGTATTTGTCTACAGGAAGATAAGCTGCATTTTAAAACCTGGTGCAAATCTTTTGCCAGTATACCTCCTGAACATCTGATATGGATTTCAGGACTGAACCTATCCATTTGAGGAGAAATTTTTGTTCAGGGTAATACGCAACATGTTGGACAATCAGATACTGCTAAATTCAGCTATACATCTGGGGTGCTGATAACTGTGTTTTGGAATAGTGGTTTTATTATTAATTGCCCAGTTGAAAGACTTAAACCATTTGGTGCTTGGACACATTGGAATCCTTTAAGTAAATAGTTTAGTCTTGGCATCCTTTCACTGTAACTGCTGCAACTTATCCAGTTAATGTTGAAGGGGTGGATGTTTCATCTTGAAGCACATTTAGAAGGACAAAATTTGGTTTTATACACACAGTCTCTTACACTAAAAGCACAGATTTTCAAACACTTTATAAAAGTCCATAATTCATGCCCAGCTGCAGGCAGGATTTGCAACTATTTCAGGCTAAGTTGGGAATGCACCTTTTTCTTTGTTGGAGAAACCTGCATTTCTTAGACTGCCTTGAATTCAGGTTAGGAGTCTGACATCACGGACTTCATTCAAATACTGCTATCAGAATTTGGTGACAGAGAAAGAAAATTTAAATTTAAACAGGTAGTACAGTCATTTACTAAACACAGTCCTATGTGAATAACGATATATTACAATAAAAATAGTAAAGCTTCAATCCTGCAAATCTTTACTAAATGCTTAACTCTCACAGGACTCCTAAGTCTGTAAAGCTAAGCAGACATGTAATTATTTCCAGGATTTGTGCCTTAGGACTTTTCTGTATCCTATGAAGCTCCATGAAGGTCAAGTTTGGGATATTTAAAAGCCTTGTTGAGGTCTTGAAATATTTTTGAAAGTAGAGGATACTCATATGCCAATGGAAATAATAAAAAATTGGATGGAACACCTATCAGGATCTATATGTGTATCTATGTGTATGGAAAACAAGCAAATAACTACTGGTGTACTTCAGCAGAAAAGATTCAAGAATTTATAGTGCAACAGGACATCAACAGGGTTCCTGGAATCATCTTTTACTCTACAGCGCAGAGTATCTTAAGCAAATAGTTAGTTTCACTGCTGCAATATAGTTTGCCCAGTAAAACTTTAGAAACTTCCCCACCTACTGATAGGAACCCAACAGTGGCTGAAAGGGATGTGTTGATACTTAGTTTTGTCTCATTAAAAGTGGTGAAGTCAAATCCCAAAGCCCTGCTGCTTCCCTCTTACTGTAATCACTCAGGGAGTTAAACTCTGGTGAAATAAAAGTCTGTAATTTGACAAGAACAGAACTGGTTTTATGTACTGATAAAGGTGACAAACTTCAGGTAGGTCATTTCACTTCTGAAAAAAGTCAGTACTGAGGTAAAATCTGCAAATATTAGAGAACTGGCAACATGAAGGGCTTTATCTGTACCTGGACTTGTTTGCATTATCATAGTACAAACATATTACAGACAGTTAAAAGTAACAATTTTTAATAACCATACAGAATATGTTTTTTTTAACCCCAACAGCAATAGCAATTTTTCAATAACAGCATATTTACTGTGTTTTGTTTTTTTAAATCTGAATATTGCAAAAATATAAACCCATGTGCAGATGACTGTTCTGAAAGATATCTGACCTATCAGATATGTAAGTTTCAAGACTTATTTTGTAGAGCTTAAATCAACCCATGGTTTATTCCTAACTGTGCCCATCCCCACATCTGAGTAGGAATAATTCCACTGAATTCTCCTATTCCACTCCAGCAAATCAATTCCAAATGTATTTTCTTGACTTCGTCTTTTGCTACTACACTGTCTCCCCAGAAGATGTTTTAAATTGAACTATTTATTATTTATAGGCTCCTGTTAAAGGCTGTAAAACTCTGCCTGTGTTAAATTTTCATTTTGGCCAGCTGGTCAGCTGGTATTGTGAATGATCCTGTCTTTGTGCAACTGCACTAGATTCTTAGGAGAAGATGAAGTACTTATTTCTTGGAGAATAAATGCTCATATCAGAGACTTTGTTTCCTTGGTAGGCAAAAAGATGCTATATTTGCCAGCAGATGTGAAAGGCTAATCAGATAAACTGATATGAAATTTGTCAGAGTGCTACACTTCCATTTTTCATAATAAGGATAATTAAAACTGGATAATTATGACTGGAATGCTGAGAGGTGACTCAATTAATTGATTGGTTAATGTTAAGAAGGTGTAAATTCTCCAGAAAAGCCCTGTGCATACCAGCTGAAAATGCAACCTATGAAATAAATCCATCTGCCTACATTTGTTTTAACAGTAATACTGACCTTGGAGCAAGGTATTTCCGAAGGATTTTTAATGACCAGCTGGAGTTAATAGCCTCTGGCTGTACCTCAGGCTTTAAACTCAGCCTAGTAAGCCATTAATTCCTAGGAAATGCTCTGTTCCTTGGTTGTTACTGCCTAACAGCACGACAACCTAGACTGTAAATAGCTCTTAGCAGAGAAAATGATATTCTTAAATGCACATAGAACCTTCCTTCAGAAAACACTCTAAACTATTTACAAGGTGAGGGTTCTGAAAAAGAAGGTAAGCAGAAATTATTATATTGCTGGGAACACAGGCTTTCATAATGGACAGGTCTAAGCAGATGAATATTCCCAGTATGTTTCTGAGAAATTAAACACCCTTATGGCTGCATCATCGCCCACTGCTGGTGTTTCTGGCTGTAGGCTAGGGAAGCATCAGCATTACCCTCTTGTACCACTGACTGTTGGCCAACGCAGTTCAAGTTTTGTGGACATTTATTAGTCTTCTGGGGAAATGCATCAAACGTCTGCAAATGTCTGTCACCAGAGAACCAGAATAGCAAAGAAGAAAAAAAGTAAGTTGTTTATGATTAAGTCTTTTTGTGTACATACAACATCTAATACATCTAAGGCAATAGAGCCTTATCTGCAGTGATTGCTCGCTGCAGGTGAGGAAAATATGATGAGCCAAACAAAGTCATTTTTGATTGCTGCCATGTCTTCAAAAACATCTGCAATGACATTAGTAAGTATGACATTAGTAAGTATGAAGAGTAAGACTCAGTGACTGATAAACCAGAGGAAGCAGTTCTCTGGAAGCCAGAGTTTCTAGCTTATTCTGTAACACCAACGTGGTCAGAGTAGCACATTCAGGCCATTTCCCATTCAAGCACAAGCATTGGTGAGGTGCCAAGGAATTTAGTCGTGATGTTGAAAAACTGGAAGCTCATGTTTAGCAGCATGCACATCAGTTGCACTTGCCAAGTACTCTGCCTAGCCTTAAGCACAGGACTAAGGCTTTGCCAGGCTATTGGAAAAGGCTGTGCAGAAGGCTTTGCTAGGTATGCAGCTACACTACACAGAAACACAGAGCTTCTAGAGTCTGAAATGTATTCATAACAACCCACTGCTAAACCAGTCTGTTTCAAATTTTTGCATGAGAGGAGACTAATACTACAGATTTGTAACAGTGCTAAATATAATATGATAAATACCTTTTGTCACATGTTGGTTAAGGAATTTTATAATGTGGATATAAATAAAAACCAGCGATGAGCATAAAACTACTAGAGAAATCAACCTCAAAAGCCACAGAGAAAAAAACTCAGTGGTCTTCTGATAAAGAATATTTTGCAGCATTTATCTTTTTAATTTTATCATCATTTGTAACTGGCCTACTATGAATTTTGTAGGTCAAACATGGTTACAAGTTCTCTGAACAAGCACTAATACATTTTATTATAATTTTAAATAGAGTGCTGCTGAAGCTAGCAAAATGACAGTTAGAAATCTGTTTTTCATTTGTTGCAGACTTTCTGAAAATACCTCTTGTGCTTTCTCCCTGTTGTTTCTTAATTAGATTCTCTTTATCCCATGACAAACAGGTATCACACTATTATCCAGACACAAATCATATGTGTTTTCAGTTCCCATTCATGCACTGGCACAACTCAGAGCAGCACTAAATCATGTCCATTTCTGATTCCTCTTAGTGGTACAGAGCAGCCATAACTGAACAGAGTGCCTGGCAAAGTATGAATCAGGATGTCAGCAGCGGAAGAGCAGTTCTGACAAAATATGCACACGGCCTTGCTGATGGTGCTTTTGGTGCATCCTCCTTACACCTTGAGAAAAAAAATCTAGATAGGGTCAAACTCCCTATCTTCTCATCCTTTTGGCCATCTGTTCCCATGTATAGCTTGGCTCTTACCCTGTGGCATAAAGAAGGATTTTTGAGAGGTAGTAAGTAATGCCACAGCTCCCACATAGGTTCTGAATATTGAGGACACTGGAAACACTGAAAATAGATAATGTCTCCATAACTAATTTAGTTACTTGGTTTACATGGTGCATTTCACGTGTTGTAATGTATAGCCACATATGATCATGTTTAGAACATTTCACTGCTGTATCCCATATCACAGAATCATAGAATAAGCTGAGTTGGAAGGGACCCAAGGATCATTGGGTCAAACTCCTAACCCTCCTGACCCCATCCCCAAGTCACACCATGTGCCTGAGAACATTGCCCTAATGCTCTAGAACTCTGTCAGGCTGGTGCTGTGACCACTGCTCTGGGGATCCTGTTCTAGTGTCCAACCACCCTCTGGGGGAAGAACCTTTCTCTTCTTAGGCTGGAAGAATATCCCACTTAAATGTCCCCTGGCACAGCTTCAGGCCATTACCTGGGTTTCTGTCACTGGGCACCACAGAGAAGAGATCAGTGTCTGTCCCTTCACCTCCCCTCTAGAGGTAGTTGTAACTGCAGAGAGATCTGTCCTCAGTGGCCTCTTCATCCTGGACAGACCAGGTGACCTCAGCCACTCACACAGATTCCCCCAAAGGCCCTTCACTATCCTTATGGCCCTCCTCTGGATGCTCTCTAACAGCTAAATGTCTTTTCTATATTGTGGTGTCCAAAACCAGTAAATACACTAAGAAACCACATAGAAGGCTTCTTATATTCTATGTACTTGCCCAGTGTCACTTAAAGTTTTCTTCTCAGTTACTAAAGTTACTGATGATTTCATTTTTTTTTCTTTACATTATGGCCTTAGTCCTTGGGAAAGGCAAGGATTAATGACTTTCTAGAAACCACAAACAAATAATAAAGATTCAGAGCAACCAGGCTTCTTTAGTTCTATCATTTGAGTGTATTTTTTTGATTTATAATAATTTTTATACTTGCTTTTTAAATCCTATTCCTTAGTCCCCATTTCTACAACATTTTACAATGCCAGTATTATGTTGCTCATTTACTAGATGGAGAAAAACCACCACTTGGAGGAAGGGAATTTAGCTACATATCATGTTTGATATATTATTTCATGACAAAAATTATTTTGTGAGATCAAATATAAAAGAACTTCTAATGGTATTGTAGCTGCTGTCAGAGATTTTTTTTATGTCCTATGAAATGAAATAAATATGGAAAGGTAAAGAAATGCATAGTTAAATCTCACATTTGAACTAAAGCTCTTAAGCAAACTTCAGGGGACACCTCTGAGAGATAACATGGAAAACACAGAATGTGACATTGTTCATGCAAGAGAAACAGGGGGATGCAACTTTTTCCAAAATTAATAAAATATTTTACAGCGTAAACTATGCCTTAAGCTTAGGATTGCATGAACAGCCTTATGAGCTTTTGGGCTTCTACTCTGTAATTTTTAATACAGTAAGATTTATTTTATAGGTGACAATAACTTGGCATTGTGGTGTTCAAATCTGGATTAATTCAACACAATTTTAAAAATTGTGTTTATTTGCAGTTTACATACTCTCGGTCTTTTCTTCAACATAATACAATATTTATTTTGCTATTTCATTTTGCATGATGATCTGTGTACATACCTTTCATTTATAGAGGTATTTGAAAAAATGTTTTCCAACCAGGCTTTATGTGGTCCGTACAGAGCTCTTTTTTCAACAGTATGAATTATATTAATGCAAGTGATTATCAGTTATGAATAAGATTTGGTGTATTAGACTATACATAATTTAAAGGTGACCCAATGTAAATATTCAGTTAATGATGCAAGAAATTAAGGGAACAAAAGAACACTGTACTAATGAGAGAATGATGGGAAACAAATTGGTATTTCATCAGAGATGTCACAAGGAAGGGATTAAATCTGAAGATAAACAAGGTTAAAGAAAGGTTAATACCAATAAAGGAAGAATGATTGCTAAAATAACTGGAAGGAGATTTATGAAAGCGTGCATTCCACCAACTTGCAAATATGAGTACTGCAGGCAAAGGAGTGTGAATGACAAACTGTTTAAAGAAGGAGTGAAGGCAGTAGAATACTAGAGTTATAATTCTTTGGGGAGGTCAAAGAAGCATGATATTGCAGTGTCCAACAGGCTAAATGAAGGAATGAGAAATACAAGGTTTTCAGTTAATGTACAGAGACTCGGGCTGGGGGAGGAGAAAGTTGGCAGTCCACAAACTGCTGTTCTTATTTTCTGCCATAGAGCTGTTTCAGCCACTTTTTGATTAACACTGGACTTCCACAGACTTCTCCATACTATTTTGGTAGCTAATTTAGGCAAGCTACTCAATAAGTGATCTTTTGCTACTTTTGATACTTAAAGGGAGATCTTTTCCATTTTGAAGGGATCACAACTGAGAGATTTTTTTTTTTTTTTTTTTTTTGTGAGGCAGTGATCTGCAATACTGAAAATATGTAATTTGTAAAGGCATAAAGGCTACAGTTGTAGACTGGCCTATGTTCCTGTGAACAAATGATCATATACAACATTCAGCAAATATAGAAAAATGCAGACCATAAAGATGATTTTTTTGAACTGCTTAGCTAACAATGCCTGAATGAGATTGGTTTAAAATCAAGAACTATATTCTCACTGTCTCTCCATTCAGCCTTTTTTTCCTATGTTCTTTTTTTTTTTTTTAATATCTAAGTCATCACAATACTATAGTGGAAATTCACGTATTGAATAAATAGTAATTTTTTCACTTTCATCTGATGAATCAAATTTTTGTTTACATGTTGGATTTGTTTGATTTTGACAGAGACATAGGTTATAGATGAAGAAGCAGTCTCTTGTTTAAAGTAAAACTATGTTAGTGTGGCAACTGTGCTTCCATTTTTAACAAAAACATTTAATCCATATGATAAAATGCAGTTATATAGAAATTTATTCACTTAAAGGCTTTTCTTTCCTCGTTTTATTCTTACACTTGTCTTATATTCCATGGACAATGACTATCTTACTGCATTTTTAGTACATTTCTAGTACATTTAGTAAACTCCTGTACTTAATGGAATTTGAACTTAAAAACTGTTTTACTTGCAGTGATTTACAGTGTTGTGGGCTTGTTTGAAATTTCAGTTTCAAGTAGTGACCAGCTTTCTCATACTTTTAAACAGTGAAGAAAAAAATGAATTTATTGAGATTTACTTGCTTAATTTGAAAATATCACCTGTAATAATCAGGTCTGCAAAGGAAAAAGCTAAAGACTTTCAGTGTGTGATATCTTTGAGTTCACTGATTTGAGTTCATATACTTTAGGATAGTAACTTCATTTGGTAAGATTTAATGCTTCATAACTTATAATGAGTTTGAATAATAATGGAATTAATGAAAGTATTGTAGCTGCATACCAATTCTCAAAAGGTAGTTTCCCATATCTCCAACCCTCTGAAAATTGGTTGAAGTATGATATTTATAATATTTTGCTGACTTTTTACTATGGCTCCTGTTCACTGCCAGTAAAAACAGCATTTCCTTTTTTATTATCTTAAATTTTGGTTAAACCTCACAGGTTCTAGAGTGTGTAAACACCTCTTTTAGTTAAGAAGAGTATTTTATATAAAGCAGGAAGGAATAGAGTCATACACATGAAACTGAAATGCTCACTGGAGTATTTCATACTGTTAATAGCTGTCTGTAAGAGAACAGGTCAAGGCAAAGTCACTAACTTTCCATCCTGTAGGAGGTATTTCATGCTTCTTCTGTATATATTACAGCAACTTGTTAGAATATCAATAAGGAATTCCACAGAAATTACTAAGCTCTCTGATTAAATGTACTGCACTTGATTCTGTGGAACAAACTTTGGAAATGCTCTCCAGTATTCAAGGGTTCAGCAGGACACAATAGCAGCAGGATGTCATGAAAGATTTTTTTTAATTTTTATTTTCTCAGTGTCTTGAGAATTATTGATGTAACTCGTGCTTTCTTTGTATAGCACCTGCTGTAAGTGCAGACAGGTACAGGGAAAGGATTTATTTTCAGGATTATTTTCCACAAGAAAATTTACAAACTTTAGATAGAAACATAATGACCAACCTAAACACTTCAGCTTCTCTAATAACATTTTGGAAAGATATGTAACAAGACAAATAATGAAAATCTGGACTGTGTCAAGATTAGCTAAGTGACTGATAGATGGTGCAATTTCCAAATTTTATCCTTGTGACCATTTTTATACCAGTCTAAGAAATAAGAGGTCAACCTTAAAAGGAGAACTCCTAGGAGAACTCCTTGGGTTCTGACTTAAGGAACATTTAACAGCACTGGTCGATTCAGAGCCAATTTTTTTGAATCCTTCAGATGCTCCTCAGCAGAAGACTTAATGGTGTTTGCAATAAGAAGAAACCAAACATATTCATCTATCCCTTGGGATACAGAACACAGAAAATGTTCCTGTCCTGCTCAGGAGTTAGTAAACATCCCCAGGATGTCAAATCAACAGGAACTATGTTCCAAATGAATGAAAAATAAAAAAAAGGGGAGACAAAATTATTCCATTTTGAACATAAAGACTGTGTGGCATGCACTGCTCACCAACAGGATTTGCAGACTCTGAAGCCTCCAAGAAGCAACTCCCTTCTCCTCACTGAAGACAGTTTCTTTAATGGAAAAGCATAAGCAACCATGATATTATACTGCAAATCAATTGGAAGATACGTGAGAAAATGAACACCTGGAACTCATGGAAATCAACATGCCCAACTATTCGGCTAACAGCTGCCCAAAATACAGTATTTTAGTGGTATTTAGTATTTTATTACAGTATTAGAGTATTTTTAGCATTTTAATTTTCAAATATATAATCAGCATCTAGAAATGCCACATCTGCCTATTCAGAAATAGTGGCTAGCAAACAGTAACACACTAAAGTCTACTGGTGACTTGTTACACACTGTGATCTTCTCTGGAAATCTCTTGAATATGATTTATGCTTTGCTTGCCACTGCAGTGGTCATGTAGTTTCCCATGCCATCTGTAAAGGACAACGATGTGGCAGCAGCATTTACCTTAGCTCTTTGTTATCTTGTACCAACCATCCTGAGCTAGCCACAGAGCTACATGAAGGTAAGTACTCAGCTAAGGGGTCTGGGGGCATTTTGCTTGGTACTTGTCTGTTCCGTAGAGCAGTGTCTGTAGCTAATCATTATGATGTGCCTAAAATATAATACCTATGTGGTGGCCATGTGCATTGATAATTATATTTACCATGCACCTTTGTGTGCCTCACCTGCAGTTCATCCCATCAGTCTACCTCCCCCAGCATTTATTCTAACATTCCAAACTTATGAAAAGCTTCAAACAGCTGGGACTTTTCCTTTTTTTTTTTCCTTTCCTTCTCTCCCTTTTTCCCCTCAAACTTGTCAAATATATATTTCTTTTTCTTCCCATAACAGAGGCATTTTTTTCCTACCAAATTAATACTGGCCAAAAGATCAAATGTAGATATTTTACTCTGAACCGAAGTATAGTATCTGCTGTGTCTCATCAAAGTGCAAAGCTTAATGAGGGGCTTTTGTAACATACATTGGGGAAGAGTAGATTGCTAGGGTTCTGAGAGAGCAGCCAGGAATTCTCTGGTATGTGGAATATCTTTTCTGAAATATTCAGGGTTTGAAGTCATGGAATTCTTATTTATCGCAGTACTATTTCTGGTGACTTAGTAGTTTCAAATATTATTTGTAAGTGTCAGAGATTTACTATTAGTAATTCTCTAAGGCAGCTGTGTTAGCTCTATATGTCATAGGATCTGTTATTAAAGATCAAGGCTAAAGAAATTGTCCCCATAATATTTTTTAATCTCAAATGTTTTGCATTTATTAAAAGTGGGAGTGGCAAACTCCATACAGACTGCCTGAAGTAATATAACATTTGTATTGTCATTCACATGATTTGTACTACCTATTTCATTATTCTTATCATTGCCACTTATTTTTTGACTATTTAAAATTAGGGTCCTTTGAAGGTAATATTACCAAGTGTTCTTTCCACCTACTGGAGTTTATTCATATTAGCAATTTACTTTCATATTTTTTATTTGCTCCTGTTTTATATATATTTGTCTATTATACCCTTTCCCGTGACTTTCTTAAATGCTCTAGTTTGGCTTTTCTTTTAAATTTCTGGCTTTATTTTTTACAGTTCCTAGTATATTAAAGTGATCTTTAGCCATATATTCAGGTCATATGCATTAGAACTCTTTGTGCAGTTGACTTGTTGAGCAGCAATAAAATTGTCTAAGTTGATGGTGTAAGCATCAGGCTGATTAACAAAGGGAGCTTTTTGCTACTCTGACTATGGGACAGAAATACACTTTGGACAACTCTGGAATATGTTCAGTCAGGAACATGAAAAATGATGGTATCAAACTTTTTCCACTCAAGCTTCTTCCAGTGTACCAGAACCATAAAAAGTGTCATGAATGAAACAACTAATAATGCTGACATTTAAGAAAGTGTTAACACAATTCATGTTAGAAAACAAATACAAATTCTTCCATGTTTTCACTTGACAAAAAAAGAGGAGTAGAATGATTAAAAGAGTTATGAACTGGACTCACTGTGTGATTATGGGTATTAAAAAGCTCCAAGTTGTAATCTGCAAAAGTGTTGCATGTATGGAAAACATTCCTGACAGTTTGTCTTGATGGGTTACCTGATGACCAGTTGCTGTTTCTCAAGAAAAAACTTTGAAACATTCACAAACAAGCCTTTAATTCATCAGGTGTTTTTGATTTGGTAGGTTGAAATGTTAAAAAGTAAATCAAGTAATGCATAAGGATTTCACTATATGGGTAGGTTGAATTTGCTTTTTGTATGGATAGGGATGTCTCATTTTATAGCAAATGGAAAGCAGTGGTGATCAAAAAAGAGGCAACCTCTAAAAAAGAAAAAAAGAAAGCGTGCAAGAATGCAAATATAAAAGCTGAATGGGTGTTAGGAGTTTGAACATCAGCAGGTCTTATAAAATTGTGAAAAGAAAAATAGCAACTTTAACTTCAGCAGCTGTGGTTGTCATATGTTCCCGCAGACTTTAAATCTTGAATACAAGTCTAATACAAACTAGCCTATAATTCAGATTAATGATGTCATTGCAATTTAATTTAAAATCCATATGAAAAGTAACAATTCAACCTAGGTAAAAGACAGAGAGTGTTTTGCCTCAGTGACTTTGTTCTTTTCTTCTTCCTGTTTTGTTTTTCTATAGGTAGGAATGTAATGAGTGCTTTACTATCCAGTTACTTCAAGGAGGAAATAAGGACAAGGTGGTGTAAGAATACATATTTGGAGGAAGATGCTAGGAAGATGCTGATGGCTTCTCAAAAAGCCTTAGTAATAGAATGGTATAGAAATAGAATAGCAACTTCCCACCAGCTCTATTTTGCAAATAGTGAACATGGAGAAAAACCAGGCAGGAATCAAAGAACTACATGGGTAAATAGGAGAAGGAGCTGAGTACATGAGCTGAAGAGGAAGAATAAGAGGAAGAATGAGAGGAAGAGAATAAAGTATGACTGTGCAAGTGGGCTAGGGAGTGATGAGCAAAAATGCACGAAGTAGTCGGGTTGTGTAGCATTGTATAGCAGAACTGTTTTGAGGACCAGTGTCAGAGTACAGGTCTTGGTAGTTTTATTACTAATGCTTTATAACTAACTAGGGTTCACCCTGTCTATATTTCTCATTTTGGCACCAACACAAATTTCAGTAAATCGAATATTTATTTCCAACTCTACGTTTATTCAAAACAATTTTTTTTAATTTACTCTGTCTGTATTCATACTGATAGCATTTTGTTTACAGCGACACAAGGACCTTCTGTGCTCAGAAAAGAAGCAAAAGTTTAACACGTTTTGCACTTAAGTCTTTCCAAAAGTGGTAAAGCTGAAGGGTTTTATTTATTCACGGTCAGAGCCCGTGAATAGGACGAAGACTGTGGGTAGGCGCCTTGGCTTGGCCGCTGCCAGCATTCAGAGCACGGTGGCCGGGAAGGCACAACCCACATGGAGTTGCCATGTCCCCGTCACTTCGGTTTCCCTGCGGATCCGCTCCTGAGCTCTATGTGCAGGGTCACACTGGCTTTGCCATGTCACTGTCTCACCCAGTGCGTGCAGCCAACAGAGGCACCTCAGCTGCCCCAGGGACCCCGGGGGGCGCTGGCGCTGGAGACCGACAGGGCTCCTGCCCCTTGAGCCCTGTGTTTGAGGCAGGATGCCAAGCATGGCTGGGCTAGGCTGAATCATAGCAGGGACCCACAAGGACCATGGAAGTCCAACTCTTAGCCCTGCACAGGACATCCACAAGAGTCACACCATGTGCCTGAGAGCACTGTCCAAAAGCTTCTTTAACTCAGACACACTTAGTACTGGGAGGACCCGGAGGCCGGTTCAGGTCCAGCCACCCTTTGCCTGAAGAGCCCCGCGGCGCAGCCTCGCGGCGCCGCCCCTCACGGCCGCCCCCCTCACGGCCGCCCCCCTCACGGCCGCCCCCCTCACGGCCGCCCCCCTCACAGGGGCCAGGCGGCCCCGCCCCGCCCCCCCCGCGCAGGCGCAGCGCGGGCGGCGGGGCGGCGCGCGCGAACTCGCCAATGGTGCGGCGCGGCGGGCGCGGTAAGCGGCGGAGCGGAGCGGGCGCGGGAGCTCCGCCGGGACCGGGGCAGGCGCTGAGGGGAGCGGCGGCTTCTCTCCCGTCCTGTCCCCGCTGGCCGCGCTGCCGTGGTCGCGGGCCGGGGGCTGTCATGGCGAGAAGGGGATGCACTAGTGCGGATCAGCCGCCGGGCTCCGCTCCCTCCCCTTCCGCCCTCAGCGGGAGCTGGCGGGACGAGCCCGCCCGGGAAGGGGTGACGCGGGCAGCGAGGCGCCGGGCCGGCCCTCCCTGAGGCTTTGGGGTCGGCAGAGGAAGGTGTCCGCGGCGGCGGGGGCCCGAGCGGCTGCGTGCCTCCCTGCTGCGGTCCTTGCCGTGCCCGCGCCGCCGTGCCCCAGCCAGCCCGGCGCTCCGCGCTGGCGGGGATGGGGCATCCCCGCCTTCGCTGGGCAGCCTCTGCCAGTGCCTCGCCTCTCTCTGGGTGAAAACTTTCTTCCTAGCATTTAGCTTAAACTTACCCTAAGGCTATTCCCCTTTGTCCTATCACTAGATGCCCCTGTAAAAAGTCCATGTCCAGCCTTGTATTCCCCGTGTAGGTACTATCTGCGAACATCTGCAAAGAGAGGCATCAACATCTGTGCTGTGTCTTGCTATTCTCCCGTCTTCTAGGGAGGAAACAGTGACAAGAGGTCATTTTGTGATACATATGTGCTAGATCGGTGCAACAATAATACACGGATACCTTCCTAAATGGTTGATAGGAGGAGGGGTATTTGCTTCTGATTTAACAAACTTTGCCAACTGTGTCCAATCTGACACAGGCATCTCCTGTGGTGGAGGAACTTCAGCAGAGGAGGCTTTTAAGGAATACTGTCAAAAAATGTAGATGGCCTTTATTTAAACTAAAGATTAGGGAAGACATGTCCCATAAGTGCTGGGAGAATTTGACATTTCAAGTTCTGGGTTTGGTTCACAAATGTAGGTCATTACCTTTCCACTCCTCTCAAAAATTTTCCAAATGCCCATTTTTCATGTGGGAGAATAACTAAAATAATTAAAATGGGATAATGCTCTCTCTCTCTGAGTGAAGAATCTTTTAGGTAAAAGTACTGTAATGTAACAGTCTATTGATGGGCTTTTGAAAACTAGGAGAATCTTCAGAATTTGGGATTTTTTTTCTGATATGTAATTAAGAGATCTGAAGCTGGTCCTTTTGTGAAAAGAAGGCTTTATTGTCTGTGCCCAATAAATTAATTCAGTTTATGTTCTGAGTTACATTAATTGCTTGCTCCGTCATTTGGATTTATGCTCATCTCCCCTTCTTAGCTCAAGACCGAAAACTTGTGTCGTATTGATCAGCGTATTTGAAGCGGGGGTGGAGGCGTAGCAGCAGACGTGGTGTCAGGCGCTGCCAAATCTATGGAAATGTTGGATTTTGGCGTTGCTGGGAGGGCCTCGGGTGCCTTTGGTGTGGTGGGGCAGCTGCTCACTGCAGGGCTGGGCCCCTCTGCCAGGACTTGACTCCAGAGGACATGGCACTGGGAAAAGCCAAGTCAGAAACAGATCTTGGAGGTTATCTTCTTGCTTGTAGGCATGGATCCAGTTTTGGTAATAACTTCTGTGCTTTTTTTCTTTGTATTCTCAGGAAGTGAGATGTGTGTGATTCTGCCTCTCCCTGTCTTTGGCTACTAAAGATTGAACATGGTAATTTTAAACAAGGTTGAAAGCAGGATAAAGGTTTTTTGGTGATTCTATTCCTATATATATTCTAATATTTGAAGGGAGAGTCAAAGAGAAATTCCCCATATTTTTGGGCAGGAGTTCTTCAGGACTGGATCACCTCCCTTGCAAAGACAGGCAGAGAAGATTGGGACTGTTCAGCTTGAAGAAGAGAAAAGTTGTGTAGAGAACTCCTAGCCACCTTCCAGTATCTGAAGGAGGCCTACAGGGAAGCTGGAGTGGGACTCTTCATTAGGAACTGTAGTGATAAGACAAGGGGCAAAGGGTTCAAACTGAAAGAGGGGAACTTTGGGTTGTATATTAGGAAGAAATTCTTTCCTGTGAGCATGGTGAGACACTGGAAGAGGCTGCCTGGGGGGCTCTGGGTGCCACATCCCTGGCAGTATTCTAGGCCAGGCTGTGTAAGTCCTTGAGCAACCTGATTTAGTAGGCGATGTCCCTGCCTGTGGCAGGGAGGGTTGGGACTAGATCAGGTCCATTCCACCTCCTTAACATTGTATGATTCTGTGATTCCATTGGGTCAGCACAATCATATGGACCAGTGGGGTGGGTGCACATGAAATTAAGCACAGGATACCACGGGTAAAGTGTCATAAGGGACACTGGTGTAATTGGGGTGATGTTATGAGGAGTTCCAGCAACAAAGGATACCCCTTTGAAGGTACTGGACACAGTTGTTCCATCAGTGGAACAGTCTTGGGTGCTCAGTATTTTAAACTATAATTTCTTTTTCTGCAAGACATATGTTTCAGAGAAACATACCGTGCCCTACCATTGTGAAGGTAGGCAATGCACAAAAGTATGCTAGATTTTAAAGATCTTGCTACATGTATAAGTGGTAGAACAGCTCTCAAAAATCAAATCTTAAATTATTTAACTTTCACCAAGAAGGGTATTCCCAGACAGTGTTTTTTGGATAATGCTATAATAAATTGCTGTCACTGTTAACATTATTAAAATTAAGACAATGTTAATACTCATTAAAAATCTGCAACTCCTTTCATGCAGCTTTAAGGATTAGAAAATTCTTTGTGTTTGAGACTTGGTGGCACATACCACCAGTTCCCAAGAACACTTTAGGATCATGCAGTTAGTCTCCTTTCTAAGTTACAGGAATGTATATTATGTTAAATGTTATGGAGGTGCAAAATCCTCTTTATTAGTATTATATAAATCATAAACTCATTAAACATACATAATTAATAAAGATAAATCTATATTATTTTTATTAACAATCACAATTTACTCTTCTGAATTTTGGAAGTTTTGATTTCAGTGTCTTTAAAATGTGTTTAAGGGTGGAGTCATGTCAGATGCTGTTTGTTAAGGTTTCTGTTAATTTTTTAACTGCCAGCCTTGCAGAGGGTTGAAGGGTTGTGACATAGTACTTCTCTATTAGTACTTCCAATAGAAATTATGTTTCTAAGCAATACTGTAAGCTGTAGGTTCATAATTTTACTAGTGATGAGTTGTACAGGTATTACTGGACACAGTCTAAAGACACATTACTTGCTCAAGTGTAATCTGCCAACATCATTTATAGTAATCTTGCAAAATAAAGCGCACAAGGCTACTGCAGCAAAAGGAAATTTTTTGTAAATCTTTGAGAGGAATATATTAAAAAAATGTAAATGGAGTAAATC
The DNA here is from genome assembly GCA_003676055.1 of Chloebia gouldiae. Taxonomy (NCBI): domain Eukaryota; kingdom Metazoa; phylum Chordata; class Aves; order Passeriformes; family Passeridae; genus Chloebia; species Chloebia gouldiae. The sequence goes on from QUSF01000039.1 coordinate 3,940,129, forward strand.
TGATGTTAGCAGATACTTGGTTTTAGTTAGTTTGGGTTTTTTTTAATTAGTTTTTTTTAAGTAAACAAGTATATAAGTAAATGTATTATTCTTTAAAATCAGAGCAGAACTAATCAAGCTTCTGCAGAGGTGCAACAGAATAAGCCTCACCTAATTAACTTTAATGATTTCTTTAGTGTCATGTGTCAGAAGTGATAACTGGATTCTTAGACTTCTGACTCCTGAAGCCAAGAGTGCTGTCCTTCCTCCATATTAGCAGATTCATTGGACATGGTTTTTTAATGTATCTTGATTAACTGTGTGACAGTATTGAAGTATTCCAGATAGGACTTTAGTAAAGTGTTAACTAAATTGACATAAATGAGTGTCCAAGTAGAAGAGGCCAAGACACATACCACTAGCTAGTATTTTTTTTTCTATGCTGTACATTAGAAGTTCTCACTTATCATCAACTTATCAACTGACCACATTCATAAGAAGCTCCCTTTCCATAAAATAGGAGAAAAATACAGCTTTCATTTCATGCCAGGGGCAAAATTGTGTGGTTTTTGTGAGTGGATGTGACAGAGGCATTATTGACAAGTCAGAGGATCCTCTGTAGTGCATTAATAAATAAATGCTTGTAAAATATGCAGGAATAATTGACTGAAAATTCCACAAATCATTGTTCCATGGATATGAATGTTACTGCCCTCTCTTCAGTCTAAATGCCCACATAGATAATTGTTGCTGCATTATGAGTTTGACTGACTGAATGACCAAAAGTCTTTGCTCTAGATGTTTCTGCGGAAACGTATCACTTCTTGTTTTCAAAGAATGAATGGCCTGATTTAATGCCTGTGAATAGCATGAAGCCTTGTCAATGGACTTCAGGGACAAGTATCTGTGAGAGTGTGTTAAGATAATGTACAACAAAAACGTGTAAATGTTGATGTGAATGTCATGAAGTTATTTTTATTCTTCTGAAGAATACATTTTTCTTCTGTCAGGTGTACTTAGTGCTGTCAATACATCTTTATTCTGAAGATTTTTTGTAGCTATTTCTGAGTGTGACTAGTCAGAGAGAGGAGGGGGAAAAGTATGAGACTTTTATGTCAGAGAAGTGCATTCTTTTATTTGCAGGCTTGCTTTTACTGTGGACTCTGTGAATACTTTTCACAGATTCTTTTACTTTCACTTATTAAGCTGTCATTAGAGTCCATATAAAGGTAAGTATGTGTAATATAAACTGAAAAGAAAATACACTTTTGTGATTCTTGTGTGGTCGTCATTTTCTTTTTGGTGGAATATTGACAGTCATTGTATAAATTGTCATATCATGCTTGAGGAGCTTAAGGTGATTATCTTTGAGGAAAGATTATCTTTGAAAAACAGTGTTTAACAGTGTTTCCTAATAGGCTAAATTATATGAGATTTGTGTGTTTCATCTCTTTGTTTTCTCATTTTTCCTCAGTGACTTTGAAGACATTGTTTTCTGTTCTGTTTCCCTATGCAGAAGTCTTTAACTCTGTAGAACTGTGGGATTTCAATGTAAGGTATGTGTATCATTAGTAAATAAATATTAGAGGTTCTGTTAAAAATTCTTAATATAAGAATTAGAACCCAACTGTATGAGTAGCTCTGGATATCAATGACACGGTTAGTATTTTATCTTATGTTCAAATACTTGAGGTAAAGAGTTTGGAACATATGTCTTCTTTTAATATACCTGTGTAAGCCAGGGGGAAAGCAGTTGCACAGCTATTATAGAAGCATTATTGCAAATATGAAGCCTCTTAGTGTTCATTCATTATTTAATTGAAGGAAGAAAGGTGAGTAGTCATTCTTCTCTGCCTATAAACAGGTTGTGTCCCTATTGCTTTCCCTCCCAACCCCTACAGTTTAGCTGGAAGATGACTGTGCTCTTGCAGGAACTTTTTTAGGTTTTCTCTGTGCTTCCTTGTAATTTTAGTACATACAGATGGAAGTAAATGCTATTTCTTGCTACACTAATACAAAGGAATACATGTTTTCTACTATATTACAGGTCATAAGTGACTTCTTATGATGAGAGGATTCATGTTCTTGCTTGCTATCTACAAGCTTCTGTTCATGCTTGGACATGAGGGAATTATTTTATAATATATCTGTTTATTGTGGAACTTAAATTTCTAAAAAAGAAAGTGCCAAGGATTGGTGTATATGCAACATCTCCATCACTGACTCATAGTATGTAATTGACACAAAATGCTGTTTATTCCATGGTGAAACTTTAAATTAATCTTTACTTAGTTGTTTTTTTTTTTAAGAGGAACTAAATTTTAAGGAAATAGGTTTCTCTCTATTCCACTCAAGAAGTATACAAATAGAGGTTGATAGAAGAGGAGGTTCTGTGATAAGGGAAATTTGGGTGATTGGTTTGGTTCATCTTCCGACCAGAACAGAGCAGAACGGACTATTTTGTTGGGACAAAAATAATCTAGTCAGACTGCCTGACCAGTTCACAGCTGAACAAATGTTAACTTTGGTATCAAATGCGTTGTATAAATGCATCTTTTCAAGGCACTTGACGGACTTGGAGCAAAAACCACATCTGTAGGAAACCTCTTCCAGTGTTTGACCACTCTCCTGTAAAGAAAGATTTCCCAGTGTCCAGTCAGAACATCCTGTGATAAAGCTTGAATCATTTGCATATATCCTGTTACTGGATTCCAAGAAATCCTGGGAACAGACTAGCACTTCCCCCGCTCCATGTCTCCTCCCCAGGGAGCTGTACAGAGCAATGGGGTCACCCCTGAGCCTCCTTCTTTCCAAACCAGACAGCCCAGAGCCCTCAGCCTCTCCTCACAGGTTGTGCCTTCCAGCCCTTCTACCAGCTCTGTTGTCCTCCTCTGGACCATTCCAGGACCTTCCCACCCTTCTCAGACTGTGGGGCCCAGCACACAGGACTCAGGGTGAGGCTGTGCCAGGGCTGAATCCAGCAGGATAATCCCGATCCCAGCTGGTGCTGCTGTGTCTGATGCAGCCCGGGATGGGGTTTGCCCTCCTGGCTGCCCGGGCACACGCTGCTGGCTCAGCCTGAGCTGCTGCCAACAGCACCCCCAGACTATTCTTTTCCTGAAGTGTTATTCTGTAGAGAAGAAGTTGAAGAAAATATTTCAGATGTCTGAAATAACAGTATAAAATCTCTAATGCTGGTTTTAAGCTATGGGAGACAGTGGTAACCACATGTAAAAGTTTTAAGTGAAAAAGTAGAATTTATATTTGGTACAAAAATTGCTCTTTGTCTAAGTAACTATAATTCATTCAATTTTCTTTGGCTTACATGAAGTTTTGTGAGAGCATATTTGCTAGAATTGGGTAATGAGAAATGTATAGTCAGATAACCCAGATAACTGTATTTTTTCATGTAACCCATAAGACAGGGAATGATGCATTAGTTGGCAGATTTGTTATAGGAGAATGGGTACAAATAATAGATTTAATCTAACAAGAATTTACCCTTGTATCTAAAAGGCCTTATTTTTCTAATGTAGTTAATTGGTAAACTCTTATGTGGATGGGCTTCTCACTGTCAAGAAAGCCTAATGTGAAATTTAGGCTTCATTGAGACTAACAAAACTTTTGCCATTGATGTAAACACAATCAGCATTTAATTCCTTTTCTTGGAACCTGCAAAATAAGATCTAACTTACATAGTGTTTAGACTGCTGTTATCAGAGACACATACAATTGATGTGTGTTGTTACTGTAACTGTTAGTGAAGCTACAGTGCTGTTAGCAATAATTTGACTTTCTGCAAAGTGCTGTAAAAATACTTCTATGTTGCCAGATACCAGAGACAGTTCTGCCTTCTGGAGTTTGAAGGCTCGATCAGACCTAGTGTCTCTTTTCAGAGCTGCCTTTATTCTTTGCATAGTTGTTTTAGCTGCAATTTCCTGTGTGTCATCTTTATTTCCGTTGTTGTCACAGAAGTGAGGTGAAAATTAGCTGGTCTGAATGAAAAGGCCCTGTCCAACAAACTAAATTAAAGGATATTTGGACATTAATTTTCATTAGAGATATCCCCCCAAAAACTTTATTCCTCAAGCACTAGGAGAGATTACTACATTCCAGTGACCTGAGTGTTACCAAATAGTCTTGTAAGGTGTACTATTTAGATTGCAAGACAAAATACAGAAATCTTAATGAGGAAATGTATTGAAAAGGAGATGTGCTTCGCACCCCCTTCCCTCCCTCCATTTCTAGAAAACTGTGAAGGTGTATGCTTGTTTGTGCTTCTGTTCACTGTGCCACACATTTTCAGGATATAAATTTTAGCTTCTGCTGTATTTTGAGATGTATTGTTGTTGCCTCTAGATCACTGATAAGAGGAAAGCAATCCACATATGGAAGAGCAAGCAAGGAGTTAAGGGGTGAGCTAGCAGCCTCCCGCTTCTTTCAAGTCAGGGTTTTGTTCTGGAAGATCGTGTTGATCTGCTTGACATCAGTGTGCACTGGTCAAATCTGGGATTTGCCTAATTGCCTTGAAACAAATTTAGATTTTGCACATCCATCTGATTACCCTGTCTTTTGGTATGGATAACTTTATGCAGGTCTTGCTGGATTTTTTTCTGGCTCCTGCTGATGTTGAAATTCTTTTAAACTAGGGCATTGTATGTTTTGGTACTTTGCCAAATTGCATAGACTCTTCTGCCAGAGATGTAAAGGTACCTTATTTTATTGCCTGTTTTCTCCTCTTAAATTTAACTTTAAAAAAAAGAACTAGTGGTATTGGAGTATTAGTAACTTCTTCGGTATGTTCCTTGTAGAAGTAGCTTACAGTGGAGTGTGATCAGATTTTTTATTCAGTTTGTTCGTAAAAATCCATTATTGGCTTGGTAGGTTGTTATGTACTTACTTTGTGTTTGAAAGTATAGTTGATTGCCTTCTTGCCCAGTTAAGATTCATGATGGAAAGGTAACAAATAACATATGTAAAATTCAGTGATATCACTCCTGCTGTCGCTTTTCCTGTGGCCTGAAGATAAGAGTTAGATGGGTGTGCTGAGATATTATTTCTGCTTTTCCCATTAAAGAGAGTTTTATTTATTTTCAAACCTCTTGAAATGGGCTAAGTTAGAGGGAAGATTGCTGCTACAAGATGAGCTATTGGAACTAGAAAGTTTTAAAATTAATTTTTGTGTGATGCAAATAAATGATGTTTTTGGGGTCATGAAACCTGATTAATAGAAATCCCAGAACATGCTGAGTTGGAAGGGACCCACAAGGATCATCGAATCCAGCTCCTGGCCTTGCACAGGACACTCCAAGAGTCACACCCTGTGTTGAGAGCATTGTCCACTTGAGCTCTGTCAGGCTGGTGCTGTGACCTCTTCCCTGGGGATCCTGTTCCAGTGCCCAACCACCCTCTGGTAAAGGAAAGCTTTATCATGATCTCATGATCATACAGTCCTTTTGCAGGGAGAGGGAGATGTCTTCAGAGTATCTGAGAAAGGGAGAGGTTCTGTGAATCCCAGCACAGCTTGATTCTTAGACCTGCAGAGCAGCAGAATGCAGCTGGAAATATAATTTTGCAGTTTGCAATGATACTCATATGAAACCTGTGCATGAGGTTTAATTTTGCTGTCCACAAAATTAGCCCTGTTGGGGGCCACATTAGCCCTGTTGGGGGCCCTGACATCATAAGGGTATTATTAACTGTCTTCTTATTTTGTGTTTTTCCTCATAAGCTAAGGTTTCTGGTGGGTAGCTATAAGAGAGGAGGAGGAAGAGGAGGTGGAAGAGTGTAAAGTAAAACATTCATTTGGAGCATGGAGCTACTTATCATTGATTGAGGACAAAGTGAGAGCTTTATACATTGAATGCAAATTTTAGTTGTGTTTATTTGGAACGCTGTGGAATAAGGAAATATTGCAACTTAACAGTACCTCAAATATCCTTCTACTTAAAAGGCTTTATTTAAATTTAGCAGCTGAATTTACAAGATTAAAGAGAAATAAATTCATGAAAGAATAATTGTAATTTTTGTGAACCTACTAAAGCCAGATTTGGGGGCTTTGCCTCAAGGTCTGGTAACAAAAATTAGTGACTAAAGTGGTATGTTTCAGACACTATTCAGATAGCTCACCTGACAGAATAAAATTCCTTGTTAGAAATGCTGCCATTAACTTCTGAAAGGTATAACAAGTACCCTCATACCAGATCTCCCCATGTGCTTGCAAGTATGAGGCCAAGAGGGTTTGCCTGGGGGTTCTCAGAGAAGAGGGCTGAAGACTTCTTTCTAGAAGTAGGAGATACTGTAAGATGATTCACAAGAAATCTGGCTTCTGAATTTGCCATGTTGTGGAGAACCCAGTCAAAATGAGAATCAGTTTTTGATTTTCAGCAGCTAAAATGAGTCCTTACTAACTGAAAAGAATGGAAATTAATCTGAAACAGACTAGGAATATACTTGTCAGTATTGTAAGTCAAATTATTAATCAAGTATTTATTATCTGTGATTCCTGTAGCTCTTCTAATACATTCTGTATGATACTGGGACCTGAACATTTAAATTACCTTTCATTACCTAACAGTTTTTTATTTCTCTAATAAACCATATCCTATATCCTGTGATGGTTTTTGAGATTAAATCTGTGTCTCTGGTATGTTTGCTTTTTAATCAGGTTATTTATACATTCACACTATTTATACATACACAATAGCTTTACTGTGTGTTTTCCAGTAGTGTTGGGGTAAAGACAAGAGTAAGCTCTATTAATCAAATAGCTCTTTTTGGGACTAGTTGAAGTAAACAATCAATAAAATAACAATTTAATATGAAAGTTCCAGTGAAAACAAATAAGTACAGCTTAAAAATCATGGAAACAGATATTGGAAACAGATCACTATTGGAAATAGTGTCGACTATGTGGTGTTTTGATGCCAAAAATCTTAATGTATATTAAATCAATCACATTCTTTATTAAGGATAAATCGAAGCACATAGTAAATGCTAAACAAGTGGCCTATATGAATAGTGCAGCTAGTGTCTTCCTAGAAATGCCACTTTATTGTGTTCTTCTGTTGATCTTAGCAAAATTTTATAAAAAACATTAATTGGTGGTATTCCAAAACAGTGTGCAGCAATGCTTTTAGCATTTTTTGTGATTATGATTCTTGAAAATTTACATTCAACCCTGAGATGAGTTCAGTGGATTGGAGTATGGCACTAACAATGCTGAGGTTGTGGGCTCCATTTCCACATAGACCATTCCCTTAGAAGTTGGACATGGTGATCCTTATGGGTCCTTTCCAACTCAGAGGAAGCAATATGTAAATGTGACTGTTGTAATAGTTGCTGTAAGGGATTCTGCTACCATTGAATCTACAAGAGTAGTTTGTGTCCAAAGCTTTACAGAAGTGCACAACCCTTCCTCCTCCCCCTGCCCCAAAAAGTCAAAGATTTTTACATGGCACTCTAAATGGTTTATTCCAAACATGCATTGAAGATTACATCTCTTAATCATAGGAATCATTTGTTCCTTATTGCTCATCTATTGGGATTTTTAGCGGTTTCAGAAAATTAATTGCACAGAAAACCACATATATTTGTCCTTTAATCCACTTTGGAAATGCATATAATACTGACTCCTCTATTTTTTGCCCATAAATGTATCCATGAATTGAGCTTAAACTGCAGCTAAAATTTCTGAACTCTGCTTTAGAAAGAGAGTGGTGTTTAATTTTTATCAGAAAATTATGCTGAAGGATCAAGGCTAGGACTGACCCTTCTGAGGATAGGTTCTAAACCCTAGATTGTATAGCTGGAGTTTTTTTGGTCCAGAACCTTCACTTGTGCTTTCATGCAACAAGGTGAGGGTTTGAATAGCACTGAATGTAGAGCTGCTTTGTCTTGTGTGTGATTATTGCATATCTGTTGATGATGGGAGAATACTTTTCTCATATCCAAAATATTCAGGTATTTTAAGGGAATTAGCTGTCAGAAACAGTAAAAAATGCACACTTGCAGTTTTATCAGTGTAAAGGAGAGCTACATTTCTAATATTTTCTTTCACATATGATTTGTGCTGTTGTTTTGGGTTTTTTTAATAGTAGCAGTACTTAAAAAAAAAAAAAAAGGGAATGTGCAATGTAGTTTATTTAGCTGTAATAACCAGGGAGACAAAACACCATTCTTATTGGAGAGCTGAGATCTCAGACTTCTGGAAAAAGAAGAGTGATTGCTGTGTGATTCTGCATACTGAAGTAGTAGAAACGGGTACTTAGTATATTAGGTTATCCTGCTTGATTTGCTTTACTTGGATTCTCAATTAATACTTAATCAACTCATGATTGGCCCCAAAGTTCTGGAGGTTTTGTGCTTCCTCTTTTTTTGATTTTTTTTTTTTTTGCTTTTTGTCTCCTTTCCTAAAAGTTTTAGAAGGCGTTGTATTAAGGGATTGATTTTTGAGTTATTTAGTAGGATTCATCTTTTCTGGGAGCATCAGGTAGGCTCATTAATTTAACTATATGTGTTAGTTTACTTGGCTTCAACTTGTTCTGAAAGTCTTTCTTATGTCCCTCTGGTGATAAAAGTGTTTGATGGCTAATTGCCACTGGGGCCTGTGTCGCTTCAGCCAGCTGCTGTGATGGAGAGTCTCACGGTGTGTTTTGATACTCAAGATCAATAACATCTTGGCACTGCACAGAGCCCTTAAGAACTCTGCTGACAGCAACAGTGGCAGATAAAAATGGGAGTGTAGTAAAGAACACAAGAGCAGTGGCTTTGCTTACTTGTCTTTGAGCAAGTTTGGGGCAAATACGTA
>QUSF01000039.1:3949016-4096654 GCA_003676055.1 Chloebia gouldiae
TTCTTCATAGTAATTAAACAAGTTTGTTAATTATCTTCAAATTTTTATCTGGTTCAGATTAGCATGCTATACTAATCCTGTGTTTGTAAGGTTTGGCTGTAAAAAGCAAGCTTGACTTGCAGGGCTGCTATGGAGGTCCTGGTTTATTTTTTTGGTTTATAACTTGCAAAGATACATATTCATTCATCTCTGTGGCATCTATGAGTGTCTGAATTTGTCTCCAATGGGCCACAATTAATTTCTGAAAATTGCCACCACATTCTGTTAATGGACAGTTGTCTTTACAGTTTTGACATAAAGAACAATGATTGAAAGACTGCAGGAGCTTACTTGGTTTTCCACCCTATGAGACATTTCTTTCAGAGAGATTTAAAGGTGTTGTACTGTTTGCTCTGCTATTCTCTGTCCTTCTGTCAAAGACAATTATAATAGTAAAGCAGAAAAAATTGTATGTTGTTTTTTGGTATCTTTTAGTGGCGCAGTTTGGTTAGATTTTAATGTTCTGACTTGGTGATACTGCTTATCCCACAAAGACCAGTTTTTCAGAGTGAAGTGTGCCCTAGGATGTAGATAATTTATGGTACAGCTTCCATTCAGAACTGGGTTGTATGTAAAGCTGCATATAGTTATATTTTTCCCTCTTATTTGTATGGTATACAAGGAGAAACAGACCCAAAATACTAAATTTATTAGTTTCTATTAAGAAGAATACTTTTTTTTCACATAAAGCTAATGATCAATTACAAATACAGAAATTACAATGGGCAAAGGCCTCCTGGTGCCTTTTGTTTTTATTGAGCCTTATTTTAATACTTTCATTTATCTTGGAACAAGGATTTTTAGTTTTTAATTGTGCATAGCATTTGAAACAAATGTACACGCAAATTATTCTAAAATTCTGAGTGAAATATTGATGATGACAAATTTAGATAAGAAAAGCTTGAAACACATCTAGCTGTTACATTTATTCTAAGATAATTTACTGATGACTGTTCCCTCTCTGCTATTTTGTAATGAGGAGGTTATTAATTTAACTTCTTAATATTGCAAATCAAATTGCCAGTCTTAGGAGATGTAAACAGACACTCCTTACATCCCATTCTTGTATGTACACAAAAAAGGTAGCAGAAGTCCTCTCTTTGTATATTCCTTTTTTGTTTGAAGCCAGTGTTCAGTGCTGCTTGATGTGGAGTTAAAATCTTTTTTTCAGGATTGTGGAATGGCTCAGGACTCTACAGTGACCAAACTGAACTTTGAGTATTGGTTGGATAAAGCTATTGAATGGGGTCAAGCCACTACTTTGGAATCCCAGAAAGATGTATGCCTTCACTTGCCCCACCTCCAGGAATTTCTACATCAGCTTTATGAAGCAATAAAGCATTTGGTAAGTGACTTTAGAAGAAAGAGTGACCTGTTTTGAAGAGGTCCTTCAAAACAAACTGCACCATGTTTTGACAGAATCAGAAGGTAACAGTAGCAGAAAGGTTTGTCTTGTTGACCTAAAGTACTGCTGCATCAGAGAGGAAAACTGGGGAAACAGTCACAGGTAATGCAAACAGGAGCGTGCTTCCTGTTTCCCTGATTTATTGTGAAAGGAGCTTTTTCTTCTTGATCAGTTGATGTCATGTGAAATTTCCCAGCCAATGCTCTAGCCTTTTTAAAAAACTCTTTAAATAAAGAATAATTTGATTCTGGTTGTCAGGTCATAAATTGGATGATTTAAAGGCCTTAATATGCAAAACTGTGACCGATCCTTTAAATCTTAGAGGGTCTGCTGACCCCAGTGATGTGGCACACACAGTGAATGCTGCTGCCTGTTCTATTTAATAGTTTAATTGTTGTATACAATCACTTGAGAAAAGTAGTTGTTCATGTGTAGTTGCTAGTAAGTTTTTTCTGAGCATCACTTTTTCAGTGTATCTATTCAGTAGAATTAGCATTAGAAGTACTGCATTATGGCATAAAGCTTGCTTTTTATGGGAGCTGTTATTTTAAAATATCTTATCTGTAGACTGCAGAGTGAGGTTTGTTTCTGAACTGACTTAAATGTTAAATTTTAAGTAAAGGTTTTTGGAGGAGTGGGGTTTCTTCCCATATTTATATTTCTTTTCCCTTAAGGGGGAAAAAATGTTGCTATTTCACGTAATCCGAGGCATGGCCTGAAATGGGCTTTGTGAATATGGCCTCAGAAAGTCTTGGTTTAGCCCTAAACATGAGACAATGTAAGGAATTTATTGTAGTAGCAGGAAATGGTAATCATACCTGCTACTTGCATATTAGCACGGCACTATTTTTCAAAGCCTTCATTTATTAGATAGTAAAGCTACAAAAATGGAAAAATAAGACTGATTACACAGGACTGTATATAAACTACATTGTCTATTACTTTCCTAGTGAAACTGCTTTCTGTTTGTTTAGAAGTTAAATGTCATTTTGTTGCTGACTTGTTATTAAGTAAATTAATTTAAAGGAAGCAAACAAAGTTAACAAAGATCATTTCATGCCATAGAAGATAGTAATTTCTTCAGAAACTGTGACGCAGTGTATTAAAACAATGACCCTCTAAAAATATATGTTAATTAGGTTTTAATACAATGAAATCGTATACTTGCTAGTTACTAATACTGATCTGCTTGCTGGATGTGAGGCAAATTAATAAATTTTCTAACATGGTTAAGTATTAGGTAAGGTGATACCTAAGTTTTAGCTTACTTGAATGATGACATAGAAAATTTACATACCTGCAGATGTTTTACTTTCAGAGCAATTCACAGTAAAATAATTGGGATTGGAATTTACAACAATGTGTATCATTAACAGGTCTTGTAATCTACTTTTGATATAGTATATTTATTATCTTTTTTTTGTGTGTGTTTTAGCAGGGTCCCACTGTAGTAATCCAGCAGTTCCCTTTAATTGGACAGCTTCTAGGAAGGCTCTGTTGGAATCCTTTTGTTATAGGATATGGTAAGAATGTGTTAAGATATTTCTGCAGCAGTTGCATAAACTTTATTCTATAAAAATTACGAAAATATGAGTTGTTATATGCTATGATTTTTTTCCATAAAAACATAGCATTCTTTTTTACTGAAGTAATATTTTGAGAAGAAAAGGCTATGAGTGTTATTTAAAATATATAACCTTCAGAAATGTTAAATTCACTTTTGGATCAAATTAATTTCCTAGTTTAGTTATGGAATCTTGACTTGGGACCAGTAGGTTTTAAACCCAGTGAGTGTTTATGTGCACCATGATTTCCATTCTCATTTTTTGTGGTATTGATTACATTTTGCTGGAGTCTCAAGATGTACAAAATCCAGTGCTTCAAATTACTTTGAACAGGAGTTCCTTTCCCTATGCATCAGAATATCACCTATGCAAAGACAGAAGAAATAACTTTTCTTATATGTGTGTTTTTTAATTAGTCTATGTTATGATTGTGTTTGTTTTTGTTGAATCCTTTTGATGTATTTCCCCCATCTCTGCATCCTTAGCTAGTGAAAATGCACATAGAATCCAAATTAAAACAGTAACGTAGTAACTTAGGAAAAAGGCATATGGAAAAACTAAATGCTCCTACTGGTGGTGAATATGATTGTGGGTGAGAATATAGAAGAGAAAATAAAATGGGCACAGGAAAGCTGTTGGGAGGGAGGAGACACTCCTTGTGCTATGTCATCAATAGTTTTGATGCGTTTTTCAGGAACTGAGACGTTAAAATTTTGATAAATTACTTGGGATCTAATTTAAGCAGAAAACTGATTCTGAGCTTCCCCCCTGTGAGGAAGCCCTTAAAATAGGGCTGTGAGCCCCTTAAAATAACTTTTTGTCAGGCTTTTGCTCTTATTAAAATTACAAATAAAAAAAGGGAAAGAAAAGAAAAATAAAAAGAGGGACATATTAAGTCAAGAACAGCATTCATCTTCTGTTTTGGCTTTGTCTTCTAGACAGCTCCAAGCACAGGCAAAATGAGCTTGTCTGTAAAACACATGGTAGATGTGTGTAATGTCAGCATTTCACCTCTGAAAGCAAAATTTGGGAAGCAACCATAGGTTTAGACATAGATCACTTTTGCAGAACAACAAATGTGTGCTTTTTAAAAACCTTTTTCATAATTACAGATGTATTTTTGTTATGGAGAGGTTTCCCTTCTAATCATAGTTTTTGAGTATGTTGGTAACCATTGATGTTTACACATTTGGCGTCTAAGTTTTTGTTTGGAATATGCAAGTCTTCAGACTGTCAGGTTTTTTGAGCTGACAGTATATTGTTTTATAGAAAGTAGCTTCACCTATATTTCTCATCAGAGTTGAAAGCCATCTGTGTCTGCTTTTGGCTCCTTTTCACAAAAATCCCAGCAATACACTCTTGTTTTCCTCTACTCATTTCTACTTTTTTTGTGTTCCTTCAGCATTTTCGGAAGCTGCAAAAACACTTCTTCTGCAATTTGGTCATTACCTCTGAAGTTTGCTTGACAATGAAGTCTTACTACAGGGTTTTTTTTTGTCTCCAAGTGGAAAGCAAGCCAGAGAGCTTTACTTGCTCAAAATGGAATCCTTCACTTTAATGCTTAAAGATTTTCTGACATCAACAGACCTGAAGATGTCTACTTATACATTCCCACCACTTCCTCTTCTTAGAGCCACCTGAGCACTCTTTGGACTGGTGGCATTTTAGATTCAGCAGCTTTTCATTTTGTTTGGCACTGGTTCTGAAAATACTCTGTTAAGATAGTGCTGGCTATAGCAGATGCTGACTCTCAAGTGGGTTTCATACAATTTCTCATTTGGATAACTACCTCATTCAGGCATGTGTCGAGACCAGGCCACCCTCACAGAAGAAGAAACGAATTTGGTTCAATTCAGTCTTTCATACTAAAAAATGGAGCAGGAAAACATTATACTTTTGCATCATGTCCAAACCACAATACCTGTCACCTTAGATGAATGTCTGTTGGTGCTGGAAGCTGACATGGCTGGCCACTCAGTGCAGGAAGCATGGTCTCTGAGGGAAAATAATCTCCTCATAAACACGGCTGAGGAGGAGGTGATCAAGTTAGCCTTACTTAGAATGCTAATGTGAGGCAAGCACGACTGAAGAAAATCTCATGGCTGTACTTGTGGTCCTGAACCTCAAGGGGTACAGGAGGAATTCAGTTTTGGTTAGGAATTCCAGTGGTGGTGTTTTTTCTATTTGGGGTTTTTTTTTTGGGGTTGGGTTTTTTTGTTGGTGTGGTTTTTTTGTTTATTTGGTTTTTTTTTGGTTTTTTTTTTTTTTGGTAGGCTGTGTGATTATCTTCTCAGTAGAGCCTTTCTGGTTTGAGTTTTGAGCCCAAATATCTCGAATCCCAAACTAATACTATAAATGCTGGGAGGTTTTTTGGTGGCTCTATATGTCAGTATACGTGTGAAAGCATGCAAGCTTGTGAATGAACTTATTTCAACAGAAAGTTGAGTTTTAGCTAATCCACATTTTGTCATATGTTTCAATAAAATTTTAAAACAAACTCTAAAAATAATATTTTTGGCTGTAAGATTAGGGTTATTTTCTTCTAACTGGCTGCAGGGTATTTATAAACTGAATATGCTTGGAGTGATTGAGACTGCATTTTGTTATGAGAAAAACATACTGTTTTGTTCTTAGTCTCTGTTTTTTAATAGTTTTTTTGTTGTGAGATTGGCAGGAAAGAAGTACAAAATCATCATAAGGGTTTGGACTTTTGATTGGTTGTTTGGTTTGAGGTGTTTCAGTTCTTTTGTTTGTTTGCTTGTTTGTTTCTTTATGGTTCTTTTCCCTTTTTGGTTGGTGTTTTGTTTTTCTTTTTTCTTTTTTTTTTCCAAAGAAGCTTTCAAGCTGTCTAAAATTTCCTACAGAAAGTTTTTATTCTCTTTGTTGGGACACAATATTAACCTCCCTAAAGGCGTTCCATAGATGGGTGGTAGATAATCTTTTTTGAGCTGGAATATCCACCTTTGAGTTTTTAATTTTATTTCTGTGGATGTATTAATTGGTTGTTTGGGTATTAGGCAGCCTTTCATGCCATAGTAAGATCAAATGCATTTGTTTGTATCCTGATAATGCTTTTCAGTGTGTATCTGTATCTGTATAGGTTTTCCATTGAGACCACAGTTGCTAGAAAGCTGGGTGGAAAAAATCCACCACTAGGTTTTCTATGGCTCTATGTTTAGTCTTTTGATATTATTATCTTTTGCAGCTGCTGTAATTATTTTAAGATCTGTCCTAATCATCCCGTCTTTCATCCCCTGTTCCAGGGCAGCTGTGAAAACAGTGAACCAAGAGTTTCCCTCAGAGTGTGTCATGGGGTACATCAGCAAGAGGATTGTATGGGCCTTTTCCTATTTTTCACAGATCTATGGGAGGCTACTTCAGTTTTGGTCAAAAAGTAATATTTTGAACTAAGAAAATCTGAAGTTGTACCAGTTCCTTATTTTTTAGAAACTTTTGACTTATCTATGAGACTAGCATAGGTTGGTTTCACTGAGGATGAAGTTTGACTCTATCTGTTAATCTGTGTAAATTTATTATGCTGGCAAAGTTTGCCAACTCAGTTTATCTAGGCTTTGTTTTCTCATTTTAGCTTTCATCATACTGATTTGCGTTTCTAACAGGCAACAATACATGCACAGTATTTTATAGTATGCAGCAAGTCATCACATTTAACAAAAAACCTTCTTATCCAGAAATTTATTCAAGCAGTTACATGTATTTTCTTCACCTCTTTTCTTATTTTTTTAAGTTAAAAGAAAACCAAATTTTAAATAAAATTACTTATTGATGTATTGTAGATGTACTCTATAAACTGTATGGGTCAAAAGAAGAAATACTTGAACTATATATCTGTTTGAGATAAGAGGTTTGGAGTTGATGTCTTCTTCCCTTTTTATATGTAATTTATATAATCAAAGGGTATGTCAAAAGCCAGACTTTGTAATCAATCAGTGTTTAGTATTAGTAATTAATACTGTTTAAAATCTTTCTTTTCCAAGAAGGGATTTGCTATGATTTAGTCATTTAAGTAAATAAACCACTCACTATTTTTTCCTCCCAGATAATGTCATAGTGGAGTTTAGATGAAAGGTGCTTTTGAAGGAGATAGTTGTCTATTAGTGCTGATGTCTGAATGCCAGTTGGATATAATCAGTTTAAGAACTACTTCTGAGCTTCCTTTAACTTCAGAATTACAAAATATAGGAAATTATTAGCCTTGTAAAAATCCATATTATATCAAGTCCCCAGACAATGGCAGAGTACTGTGAACTGTGGTGGGTTAAAAGTGTATGCATGGGAAACCATTTCTGTTGCAGAGATGTTAGTCAGTGGGAGGTCAGTAATGGCCTCCAGGCTTGTTGGACATTTATTGAGGAATACTGGTTTAAATCAGTGTTAACATCTCTGGTCATCTGGTGAAAATACA
The DNA here is from genome assembly GCA_003676055.1 of Chloebia gouldiae. Lineage (NCBI taxonomy): Eukaryota > Metazoa > Chordata > Aves > Passeriformes > Passeridae > Chloebia > Chloebia gouldiae. Next base: position 3,956,452 of record QUSF01000039.1, read on the forward strand.
GGCATTACTTAATGGACCTTTTATTTTTTTCCTCAGGCTTTCTCAACAAAACACTTCTAAATAATACTGTTTATTGCATCCTGGATAACAAATACACAGAAAACAAAAGAATTTACTTATTCAGTTGATAATCAAATTGTCTCATAATATAATGTCTAAAACTGATAGTATGACTTATTTGTATTATTTTTAACAAGAAGCTTATTGCTTACTAAGTGAACATTATATCCGAACAACATCCGGTTTTCAGAATTTTCATTTCAATCACACGGTTTTGTTCTGACATTCATTTCACTGTAGAACATCTTAGTATGATCCAAAGAACATTAGGAAAAAATCACCAAAGCCTATTGAAAACAAAGTTGTGGGAAATAATCATGAGTTAAATGGGTCTTCAGCTGCTTACTTCAGATAATCAGCTCCTCTATAATCTCTGTTCATCTGAGCAGTGAGAGTTGTGCTCATTTTATAGTGGATTCTTAAAGAAGGGAACTGATTTCAAGCCCTGGGTTGGAATTAAGTAAAACCCAATTTGATCCTTAACAGAGAATCAGAACAGGATTTTTTTTGCATCATCATTTAGCTATTCTGCTGTCTGCAGAAATGGCATATTCCTGAGGCATGGAGACTTTCTATATTTTTACAGAGAACTTGGCAATTTATATTCTAGTTATGAATGATTTCATGCTTTACAAACTTTATATTTTCATAACTGAGCCTACTTGGGTTGTGCAAGCTTTACACACAATGTAATAAACTATTTTACTCCTGTAGACTGTTGTCTGTTATTAATGATATTTACTGAGTTGAAAATTCCTTGAATATAGCTTCAGGTATTATTTATGTGAATGAATTACTAGGTCCTGCAAGTTCCTTAAGATCATGTAACTATTCTATAGATTCTGAACACTTTGGTACCATTTAAACTGCTGTTGAAGGAAATGATTACACAAGATGTATATAGTGACTAATGTTAAGTGTGTGGTATGAATCTGGTAGAATAGGAGCAGCATGAGCTGAGGCTGATATTTAGGGCCTCAATTTTGTGGATCAATAGGGATTGTTGTGTGTAATTCCGTCTGTGTTTTGTTTGGGTTTTTTTTTTCCTCTGAGTATATCTTTATTTGCTTTTTTCTCTACAGATGAAAGCCAGAAGACTCTGATGTGGTGCTTATGCTGTCTGTACAGCAGTGAACCACAGAACGCCGTGGAACTGAAGGCCAACAGCTGGGTACGGGTAAGTGAATGAATCCTTCCCAGGACTGCTTTGAATTAAACTGATGATTTAAAAGAGCTACATCTATAACGTAGACACACTGTCATCTGTCATTTAAGGAACTGCTCCAGATGCAATTGTTGAAGAAGATATGATTCTAATTATAACACAATCAGTGTTAGTCTTGTTTTAAATCTTAAAAGGATTGAGTATTTTACATTTGATAGTTTTGATGCCCTTAACCTCCTAGATTCACCAGATCTAGTATTCCTGAATAATGAGCAGCAACCTCAAATCAGAAGGGAAGCAAGTGTTGCTATTAAAAATGAAGAATCTTTCAATTCAATTCAATTCAATTTAATTCAATGAAGAACCTGGAAAAATTTCATGGTTTGTTTAGAAAGCAACTTAAATTTGTTCTGGTTTTTAATTTTTTTTATTTTTTGGTTTTATTTAATCTCCTGCCTGTGAAGAATTTAATTGTATTCAAACTTTCTTCAGACAGTCAGAGAGGGAAGAGGGCAGTGCTTGTGTGTGGATTTATTTCTAGTTAGTGAATTAAAGAATAATGAATATCTAACTTTAGTCCCAAAATTAGGGTTTTGCATGGCACATCTGTTCATATTTTACATATTTCCACATTTAATTAACAAAACACTGTAGCATGCAGATAGCATGCAGCACATTGATGCATAATATTTTACATTGCTGACTAATTTGAGGGTGCAGTTCTGTTGTGTCCTTCCTTTTTCCGTGGCTCCGTATAAAAATATGGTGAAAAATATAAAGGGAATTGTTAATATGATTTTTGTAATCTTTTAGTCCTCACAACTTGTGAGAATGTAGCAGCCTCATCAATATTTATGTACAGCTCTGCTAAAGCTGAAGATACTTCTAGATTTCTGTAGGTAGATAATTTCTTACTTACTGGTTTATTTTGTACGTCCCATTATCTAGGTATTGATGTAATACTACAATGTACAAATTACTATAAAATAATTGGTGATGATGACTGCACATTTTTATACTAGTAAACAACTATTGTTGATACAAATGCAATAGTCTTAGAAATATATTCTCACCATCTTTTAGGTGGCCTTGGGTGCCTGTATAGACCTGTTTAGTGGGCTGTACCACCTACCATGAAAATTTGAGCAATTTAATACTGAGTGAAATCACCCTTATTTTTTTCCTGTCTTTAATGTTTTTCAGGAGGCTTTTACTGAGGTTAGCATACTTTTAATTCAAAATATGGCAATGCTTGAATACCAAAATAAAATGACACAAAAAAAAGCCCCCCTGCCTTTTCAAATGTAGTCTTGCTGATGCCTTGTACTCTTTGTAATGAAATAGGAGAGGCACAGTAGTATGCAGTTAGTTACTAAACGGAGCAAAATTTGTCCATTTTGCTTTTTAGTAGCATAGCATATACATATGCATTAATGATGCATTTTAATAATGTATGTGTTAATGATGTGAAGTGGTGGGGAGAGCTGTACCCAGACAATCTTCTACAGACAGCAAAAAAACCCTCAATTGTCTTAATCTACAACATCTGATTAATGTAACTGAATTGATGCTGATATAAGAAAAAGTATAGGTAAGCAGGAACAAACAGCTGGTGATGGATGGAGGTGGGGCTGCTGCTTTTGTCTTATATTGAAACTAACATGTCAAGTATTTGATTCAAACTGCCCTGTAATCTGCAGAAATTTTTCCACCTCTGTGTGTTTCAATCACCTGTAATAGCCCCTGTGACTTGATGGGTTAACTTAAAGGTTAGAGAAAGTGAGTGTGGAGAAATTCAAAACACAAACATATCTTACTAGCTACTTTTGTTCCTCAGCATTTACCTACTTGCCTAAAGTGACTGTAGTACCATATGAGAATATGGTTGGGATTAAAAGAAAGGGTATTATTAACTTGTTTTCTATAATTATTAGAACTTCTTCTTAGTTTTTTACTGCCCAGTGGACATCATCACAAAACTTTTTGAAGAAAGTGGTTTTTTTTACCTTTCCTGATCATCACTATCATTCCAGTCACCAGCAACTGTGATACAATAAGGACTATCTTGTCTGTTTTTACAGAAGAACCTAAACTAAATGTTTTGCTACTCTTGAGGGTTTTCTTTTGCCATCTATGATAATGATTTATATTTTTAAAAAACAAACAAAATGCAAAGTTATGTCTGATTAGAAAACTACATTATTTGGTCAAGTTAATGTTGAATCTTTTCTTCCCTTTGCTTTAATAGCTATGTACCTTAACTATGAAATTACATCTTGGTGGCAGGTGCGAGTTCCTGAGGGGTGCTGGGGCCTTTCAATGCATCTTTAGATAAGGTCATTGATAGGAGAGCTGATCTCAAGACTTTTGTTTTTAGATACTAACTTATATTTTCAAAGTTGCAAAAATGTATTTAATATTGAATGTATACTTTTTAACTTCGTTGTCATAGAAAAGCTGTGTTGTTTTTGATAGCAAGAAGCTACCCACTTGAAATGCATTATTACTACATTTCTGAAACTAACAGTATGCAGGTCAGTAAGTCCCTTAAAAGAATAAAACGTGAAAAGAAATTTAGTGACAAAGTGTGCAGTGTAGACTGTTTTTAGGATTAGGTGTTACTTAAAAATGGTAGATATTTTTTGTTTTGTTTATGACTGAGCCTTAGTGTTGGAATCCAGGTTACATAGGTACTTTATAAGGCGAAGTATAGCACAGGAAGCCAAGATACATGCTGCCACAGATTTCTCACTAATAAAAACAATCATGACCTGATGAAACCAATCTCTAAGAAAGTTTTTTCAGTTTATCCAGCTGGCCTTCTCTCAGCAGACATTTTTGGAGCTGTGAAGTGCGTAGGGTTTTCAGATAGGCTTCTCTGTGGTGCGGCTAGAACAGCTTCCTTTCACTGCACGTTACTCTTGCAATCACATTGCTGCAAATGAGAGCTTTTCTGAAGCAGGTTCCCTTTTTATTAGCTTGGCCACACCTTCTTCTCTGCTCCTAGGTTATGAGCTATATTTATGAATTGTTTATGTCTCTGGAATTTATTTCCAATGCTGCTTTTAGTGTACTGTGTTGGAAGGCCATACATACTTTTGAGAGTGTTACAGCCCATCTCTTTTCACATGAGGCAAACCAGAGAGTTAATATCTTTTATTAAATTTTTGTCTTCTTTCTTTTTCAGATTTATTTTTTCAGTGCTTTACTATCCCTAAAACAAATACAAAGGAACAAGACAGTATATAAATAAAAGCATAAACATAGGAATGGAAGACCTCTAAGGTTTGACCTATGTTTTTAGCGGTGGTTTTTTTTTTTTTTTGGCTTGGCCAAATTTTCCTTTTTGAAAATGTGTGGTTCTTTTGCAAATCTGTATCTTGTGCATGGCCATATCTATCCCCATCTTTCTTATAAGCCCCCTTTAAATACTGGTGGGCTGCAGTAAGGTGTTAAGACCTTAAAATAAGATAGTTGTGTTTGCTTTTTTTATGGGTCTGTTTTATGGGTAGAAGCTTATGTTGTAGGATATATGGCTTACATGTATTTGCTAAAATATAGTATGCTGAATGCATGAGGCAGAGTTTGAAACTGGACCTTGTTTGTAGAACATAGTAATAACAACATTGTTGCCTATTATGACAGCCATTTACTAACTTAGAAATAGTGGTGTATATTTTTATCTACCAGTAGATGGCATTCTTCCTATTACATACAGGCATGCAAATATTCATTTTATATTAATATGTACACAGTTTTCTGTTTTACAGCATTCTAATAAATACGCTTCCAAGGAAAGCTGAACATGTATTTTAATCGTAGTCTCAAGTTTAGAAGCCACCTTCCCTACTGCCCTTATTGTGTGGCATTGTGTTAACTCTCAGTGTCTAATGTTGGTTTCAGTAGTGAGAATTCTGTGTTAAGATTCCTGACATTTTTGGCAACAGTTCAGGATCCTCACTAATAAGAAAATTAATTTCATTATCTTCTTTGTGGTATTCATAGTGCATTAAATTGAAAAGAGTTCTTTATTTTTCCACAGATGTGGAAGACTTATGTCTGTATTGTCACTTGTTTTGACAGTGGCTGATTCTTGATGTTTAAGTGGGTTTTTAGCAATTAGAGCTTTCTATCCAAGGATCTGTTACATTAAAGAGTATATGTGAACAGTTTACATATGAACACTTGAAACCTTGGTTCTGAAGTACTTACAGTGAAAAACTCACCATGCAAATAGCTTGAGTAAAAAGTAGCATAAAGAAACAACTATTCCTTTTCTCTCACTTTCTCCTCTCACTGTTATAAAATTACAAGTAGTATTATGAAGAGCACAGACTTTTCTGTATTTCCACTCTTTTGTTTTTCTTATTACAGGGTGTCCTAGTAATTAATTTGCATTATTTAAGGACAAACTAACCAATCTATTCTGAATATTTGTAGTATATCTCTCATCATATTTCTTGGTTTAATGCTCCCATGTTTTAATTCATTCTGTTACTTTTTTTTTTAATTGCTGCAGCTTTCATGAGTTTATTTTCCGTGGTTGTGAGACTTTCCCTACAATATCAGGTACAACAAATCACTCATTCTTGCTTTCTATAACATCGGGCTTGCTCTTAGAAAAACAGTTCCAGTTCAGTCCTCACCATAGGGAAAGCTGCATATAAACAAGTGCATGTAGTTATAAGCTCCAAGTATTTTTGAAAGAAGCAGAATTCCTGAGCTGAGTGAAACAAGCACAAAGGGGTTTGCACAGGCATAACATACAGGTGGAGAAGAGTAGAGCAAGACAGGTTGTACTAAGAATATCATGCACATGGATGCACTGTATAAAAGTCTTCTGAATATCCTTCATCAAGTGGCCTGAACCATCCTTTTGTTGTATACTTTTGTGCAAAACTCTTCAAGAAGCAATCTGTGCACATCTTGAAAGGTTTTCAAAACAGAATGGAATAAAAAATTTATGAAAAAGAATCCTCAGTTTTGGTGACCATCCCAAACCCAGGGATGGTATCTCTGTAGTCATGTCAGATAAAACAGGAAAATGATGCTGTTTGTGCCATGGGCCTAACAAAAGCAATAATAAGAAATCTTAGTCTTCCACTGACCTCAGTTCATGCAGTAAAATGCTTGTGCATGTTTTTTTTTTGTCAAAATAGAGCTTCATCTTACATAATAATAAACCAGTTGTGACCAAAAGGTCTTGAAATAAATTCAGAAATGAAACACTTTTCAGCTCTTAATTATGACATTTACAAAGGTAAAATCATACCCCCAACAGAATTGCTGTTGGCTGGAAAATTCATTAAGCATTTGGAAAAAATTCAGTGAGGCAAAATGTAGATCAACTCTTAATCCATGTAAGATCTGAGGTTATTCAATAGAGAGGCTAATTGACAAGACTTATTAGTGACACCCAATGAAACTGAGTATTGAGCCCATTGTTGGTGTGAATATAGGCTGCTCCACAGGGAAAGGTGAGCCAGGAGCTGTAGGTGAGGAGAAGGCAGGTGCAGCTGTGCCTTGAGACAGAAATGGCACAAGTAGAGCAGAGCAAGTCCACTGACAAACACCAGGTCAGCCGTGTGATTGCCACACCAGGCCCTCCGTGATGAGGCAGGCCCAAGGTTTAGCTGTGAAGTCATGGCCAGGGGTCAGGCTCCAGGGCAGCAGGATGCATGGCCAGCACAGGCACAGCTGCAGCGTAGTTCAGGCAAGGACCAAATGCCTTGAAAGTGTCCCTACCCATGGTGGGTGGGTTGGAATTAGATCATCTTCAAGGTCCCCTTCCAACTCAAACCATTCTGTGATGCTGTGTAGGATGTACACAGAATTGGAATTACAGTATTCTCTTCTTAGGTAAAGAATGTTGATTTGATTTTGGGGCAGATATACTTGCAATCTTTCAAACTCATTACCTACTATTTTTATTTGTATGCGTGCTTTGTCAGATGGTTAGGAAACCATTAGAAATGGTTAGGAAAGGACATACGTTAAAAGTAATCCAAACATAATTTAAAGAGCTTTCTTCTCCTAGAGGGTATTCTTTTAATAATTAACACTATAGAAGAGAGTCTTCAAGTTCACGTTTTATTACGAGACAGGAAGTTAAGGTAACATGAAGAAAATATGTAGTGCTCAAATTAGAGTGAATCTCAATATCTGTTCCTTAGTTTTTTTTTCTTTTTATGTTAGGAAGAGCCTAAATCACTTGTAAATTGTCATTGCATGGGGGAAATGGCCCCCAAGACCATCTGATGGAAGATATATTAAAATAGTGTTGGATTTATAATAAAGGATGTCTCTATGAGATAAGAATACTACTTTAGTGACATATATGGGTAATGTGTCTATTAAAAGGCTTACGAGTTGCTAGAGGACATACTAAGAAACATATTTTTTTCCTTCTTATCTAGACAACTTTGAAAGAAGGGAGATTAAGAGCTGAACAGAGATATCTGAGTTAAAATTATGAACATACTTCACCTGCTATTTATTACTGAGAAAGTTAAAGGAGAAAGAATCTGTCTCATAGAGCATGTTTTAGCAGGGTTCTATTACAATAAAGCATTTTCAATCTTTTTTGTTGTCATTTCCCCTCTCTAAAAGGAAAACAATTTTAGTAGTATTTCTTACCTTTGTGATAATATCACTGCAGTATTTTACTGTGATAAAACACAAAATAATCAGAAGGGAATGTCAGTGTAAGAAGGATGGGAAGGCGTGGAGCCGGGGATCTGGTTTTCCCTAGCAGTTGTAAGGAGAGGGACGTCTGTGTTCCAGGAGGCATGTATCCAAGACACAAATGGAAAATGTTAAGTCTCCTGCAGGCCAAAGTAGTTCAAAGTTATTTAATCACTTTCTGAGACTCACTTTTGTGGTTTTATGGATCTTAAGGCTTTTTTGGTATGTTTGGATAAGCGTTGTCATTCCTCCTCTAACCTGTGCAAATAATCATCAGGAGCTTTGATCACTGCAGAGATCATTGTGTGTTCCTTCAGATTAAAGACATATGATTATGATTAAAGTATGTATCTTGTTTATACTTTTTCTAATAATTTTTTCAGTATTTTTCACTGGTCCTTCAGGAGTCTTTGTAGCCGTTTTCCTCAGTCACTATATATGGAATTTACCTTTGCCCTCCATCAACAGCTTATATGTAAGAGAGTCTAAAGAGATTTCTTCAAAGTGGTCTGGAGTGCTTGGAGATAAATGGGCATTTACTCAGTCCTTGATTGTTTTAATTCAGTCTTGATTGTGATGTATCCTTTTTCTCTCTTGCTAGGTGGTGGCACGCTGGTTAATGTGATACCTCATAGTTACAGTCAGTAGACAGTCTGTGCTTTTCACAGGAGCATTTGCAGCCAACTCCTGGCAAAATTGTTGTAATGGTACAAGCTGCCTGGACCATTTGTTGGAGAAGAGTGCAATAATAGCTATGTGTTGTGCACAGCAAGGTAGTACTGCTTGATTCTGTGTGATTAAAACACCAAAGAGAATGCATGTAGTATAGTTTAGTAGGAGTTTATATAGTATAGTAGTATAGTTTATAGTAGTGTAGTATAGTAGGAGTTTTGAACTCCTTTACCACTTAATGTGGAGATCAGAATTCAAAATAAAATTTCTGCTTGGAGAGCTGCTACTTACTTTGGTGTTTAGGGCTTATTTTGTTATTGTCAAAGTTGCTGTTGATATTAAATATTAAATGTTCTTATAGAGGAAGGGAGCCGTTATAATCATTGTAGGATATAATCATCAGAAATGTTCAGTGTATGTAATAACAAAGTGACAGATATATTGTGATATATTAGTGTTTTCTAGATAAATGTCTTATCTAGAATTCACACAGTTTTTGTGCTTCAAAGATCTAACACAACAACTTAGCTCATTGTAAAAATGTGGGGTGAATAGGTGGTGTGTCAGACTATGTCTTTAGGCAGTTTCATTAAAGTGAGTATTTCAGTGGTAGTTCTGCTCTCTCTATGTCACTGGCTATTCTCTAAGGCAAAATGTTTTCATAAACTTTAGAGAGAAGTATTTAAAGTATCCAGTTTTTCAACCCATTTGTGCACATTAAAAACAACTTGCTATTCAGGTTCAACGCTCTTCTTGTTGGACAGTGCTTACACTGGGGTCTTGCCACAACAGATGCAATAGATTATAAGAAGACGGCAAGTATAATAATTACAGCATGGAACAGACTGCTGGCAGATACAACAACGTAGCATTCTCTTTAATCATAGTGCTTCCCATAGTGTGGGTGGCCACAGGCTGCAAACGTTTCAGTCAATCCCTTCTCCATGCAGCAGTGGTTGTAAAACAGAGCATTCCACAGACCATTAAGGGGTTTTAATTTTGAAAAAATATAGCTTCCCTTCACCCCTCCTTTTGGCTGCTTGCTTCTGTCAGCTGTTACCTACCAAATCAGTTCTGCTTGAACTAAATAGTATCTAATGTACTATCTATGGGCTCTTTAAAAAGTTGGTTGTGCTCTTTTGTTATTAAAATACATATTACTTTAAAACCTAAATGTTTTGTTGATTTCTGCAGCAAGAAATAACCTTTGGCCTTACATGAAATGCTGTATTATGTTTAATTTAAAATCTTTTAATATTTTTTTAATTTTCCTGATTTTTTTCCTTCAGTGCCCAATGTGGTTTTTCTGTTTCTGTAAAATGCTGTATTGTCTCTCGAGCCATTAGTACAATAACCTTTTCTCCAACCAAAATGAAGGGAAACTTTCTTGTGTTTTTTAACCTTGTGACTAGTTTACTCCTTTGTAAGTTGATTTCTCCTCCTTGATATTTGACATACGGTCATCTGGAATCTGAATTTCCTAGAGCAGCTAAACTTGATGTCATGAAAATAGTTGCATAGCATTTACAGGCCTTTTCTGGAGTATGTAAATCAGTTGCAGTTGAGGACAAATAATTTAATTTTATTTTTTAAGTGCATATGCATGAAAGGATGTGTTTTGATAGATGAGTTTTTACATTGTAATTAGCCATTTGTGGAATCAAGTACGTAAATGAGCTTAAAAGAAATGTCTTAAGTGTCGGTGGGTAACAGATAGTTCAAGTGAATTTTCTTTTGAATCAAAGCAGAGGACAAAAGACTTGCATGAAACATAGGCACATGTTTAAGATCTGACATAATTAATTAAAGCCTAATGACTTAATGAACTCTTAATGTGATAAGAAATTTTTCAAATTTTAAATTACTAGTTAAAATTTAAGAATCAAGGTGGCTTGCTTTGCAATGTCTCCCAAGGGAGTAAAGAACAATTCAGGCACTTTTCTCTGTCCTTTGTGCGATTCATTTGTGTCCCAGCTACCAAGGACTTTATCCTGTTGAAGTGAGTGCACTTCATAAGGTATACATATCTTAGGAAACCCACATCTCATAGCAGTATTTGCTAGAAACTTGACATATCTGCCTCTTAAACTTGCTAATGTACAGTTCCATTAAAGGTTAAAAACCCCAAGGTTCTTAGGTATGGTTAGGTATGGGTGAGGGGAAATATTGCAGTGAAAATGGGAATTGACTGATGAATCAAACATGAGTAAATGATACAGTGGTAGTATATATTCAGGATTTCTAGTAGAATATGTTCTAAGACAATTTAATTAATAAAAGATGGGAGGGTGGTAAAATATGCTAGACATACTTATATATGAAGAGACTGGGGCTGGATCTTTTTAACATAGAAAACATTTTAGAATGAAGATGTCTTCACATCCAGCACATAAACTATTTCTAATGCTTATTATCTTGAAGTTTTACTGAGTTCACTGTCAGGTTTTTCTTTGTTCTTTCACTTTTGTAAAGTCAGCCAGAGGGAGTTCTTGGTAATTTGGAACATTTTGAAGATTATACTTCTAGATAGTCTTCTCACTAGCTGTTTTGAGAATCAGCATTTTAAGCTGATTTGGACCTTCTCTGGTCACCTGTAGACAGTTACATTGGTAGGATGTAAGAGAATTTGCAATATTCTAAAATTTGAAAGCATTACCATAGTCTTCTGGTTGAAAGTAGAATGGTGTTATGAATGGGCTGGGAAAAAACAGACCTCACTTCTACAGATATAATTCTTTAACAATGCCAAGCTAACATGATTATAAAGGATTTCGCAGCTTCTGGGCCAAAATAAGCAAAGGCTAAGTATGTCAAAGAACAAAATGAGAAACCAAGAATTCTGCTTTCCTGCAAGGCTGCTTGAGCTGTAACAGCAAGTGTCACAAATTGCTAGCCAGCTGACATTTCTCAGAGCACTTTAGTTGTGCCAGGTGGCTCTAGTAAAGAATAATGATTTGTTACTGAGATAGAAAAAGAGGTCTCTATTTGAAGAAACTCTACTGGCATTAGATATTTTTGCTCAATCTAATACAACTGTGACCAGCAGTTGTTGTATCACCATTATAGGTGTATTTCATGCTTTTTTTGCTAAGAAGTTCAGTAGAAAATTTTCTCCCCTTAAACTTTTAACAGCATGATACTTAGGAAGTCCAACCCAAAAGAGATTAAAGTAATTTTTCCTGAATGCCATTGTAAATTAGGTGCAGTATTTGCTATGTGTATCTGTTGGAAGTACAAAAATGGGTGCATACATTCATTGAAAAAAACCATAAATTTGAGATTATAATTTTTCTAGAATTTATGTAACTCACAGATTTAAATAATTTAAAGTAAAAGTGGAACAATCTTACAATCCATCCACTCTTTCTAAACTTAATTCATCCCTCTTTTCCACACCTTTTTTGTGTGGAAAGGGATCCTTCAGAGAGAAGCTTGCATTCTGGCTTTTGAAAATTGTGGAGGAAAGAAGGAAATTCATTCTAAATCACTGGCTAGTTAAACCAGAGAGCTTTAAAAAACTAAAGAAAAAAGATTTACAGTTTACTCTGGTAGAGCTATTGAATTTCCTTTTGTAAGTTAGTGCAAATGTGTGTTTTATTTCAGCATCAAAAGTCTCCCCTTTTTTTAATACAAAGAGTAATAGCACTTTCTAGGTGGGTATTTCTTAAAGAGAAAGGAAAGAGTAAAGGGAAGGAGATTTGAAACTGCTTTTCCTGTTTGAGGCCAAGAGTAGACTCAAAGCTTGCCAGCCCAACAGGTCTTCAGCTCCTTTCTTACGATTTCTGAGGGTTTTGTTAGTGACTTGCAGATGGTGCTTAGGCTTTTGAACTCGTCCATTAAAAAGTTTCATGCTCTTAGCCACAGTAGTAGTGCAATGTGTTTTTACTGTATCAGTGTCACAGAATGTAACTAAGGTTGAATTGGTGAGAGAAAAGCAGTGCAGCCTTCCCTTCCCCTCCTCATAATTTTCTCTTCCATATTTCATTTGGAAATTCGGATCATGTAACATTTTTCATCCATTTTAGGAAACAGAGGTAGAATATCAGCCTAGTCTTTTTACTAAGCCTCATGTATCAGGAAGAGTAATACAATTCATATCATACTTTAATTTCTAAAGAAAAAACATATTTGTCTCAATGGGTTTTTGAAAATTTTTTTCAGTTAAGTTTTTCTAGTAGGTTTTTGTGGTTATTTAGTGTACTTTTCCCATACTTTTAAAATATTTTTAAAGAGAAAAATGTAGTTATGACTGTTGAAACAAAGTTAAGGAAATTGGCCTAATATAAGAGCATCTAAAGCATTTTTACAGAAAACACTGACTGAACGTGAGCCTGCTTAATTCTTCAGGGACAGAACAGGATTAAGGGGGATCATCAGGTAGTATGGAGAACTTCACAGAACCTGTGTTCATGTCTGGGAATATGTGAAAAGCAATGAAGTTTGTGTATTAATTTTCTGAAAGAATAGTACTATTCCTGTAGGATTTTTTTGTTTTATTTTTAGCTCAGAAGTAATTCAGTCTAGTCATTTATCTGTAGATTTTCTGTAACTTGATCACATGCTTGAATGACAAGATCCTGGTCTTTGTAGGAGTTGTTTGGCAGAATAATTTGTTTGTGATGAACTAGTCTGTCATGGTTATCAATGGAGATTTACATGTAAGCAGATATCAGACTTATGTTCCAAGTGAATAAGGACTAAAATGAGAAGATCCAGTAAATCCTAAAAATGGTCAGCAGTTTTATTTAATGTGCTGGCACAGAATTTAGCTAATGAAAACCATCCTCTAGATGCATGTATCCATAAACTGTGCTGAAACAAAAAAACACCCTGACAGTAAATGTCAGAAAGAAATGTAGGAAGCAAACCACTTATATCCTTGTACTTAGGCACTTTGACCCTAATTAACTAAATTACTGAAGAATATTCCAAGCTTTCTTAATGTTAATTGAAACTGAAGTGGTTTCTTTTTTGCAAAACCTCTGAGTGATTATTGGAATAGACTCAGTTTGGTAAAGTGAGCGGTTGTGCTCAGTAGCTAGTAATTGAAATGTAGTTGTCTGGATTAGCTTATCAATGGTATATTTAAAGATTTTTTTTTACAATTTTGGACTATTTTTTAGTGTAATACGCTGTCACATACTGATAATTATTGTTGTTCACAAATACATAGCATGTAATTTCCCCTAATTGATACACTGAGAATTTTATAAAATATTGAGATAACAGAATAATATTGAGTAAAATAGTACTTCAAAAGCTAGATGATATTTAAATCTATTTGTGTATGTGTGTATGGTGTTTGATACCTTATTGTGGGAAATGCAAGTACAGAAAACTCCAGGCCTTCTCCAAGGACTTGGGTCAAACAGTGTATCCATTTCTGTCTCTGAGTTTGTATGCTGGAGGCCTTGGGAGCTCTCTGTGGAGGTAAGAAGAAGCTTGAAACTTTTAAACAAACTATGGGGGTGCAAGAGTCAGAAAATAATTGTACTTCTGTAGTTTGTTTAAAAGTTTCAAGCTTCTTCTTATCTTTCCCTTTCTCTATAGCATCAGAAGCGGCTAGAGGTAACGCAGCCGCAGCCGGAGCTGCAGGCGCAGTTTGGGCGGCAGGAGCTGGAGGGGGCCCACCTGAGGCAGGCAGAGCCACGGCAGGCACAGCTGCAGTGAGCAGCCAAGGGTGCAGCTGGACTGAACTGTTTGTTAAGTATCTCGATAAGCACATGGCGTACTCAAAGCAACCTAGCGACTGTAAAATCCTGAGGAGTAACCGCATCGTAAAACTTAACTCCAACAGCATCCCAAGAAGGCGCAGCAAAAGCAAATTCAAAATCTGCATTTTCAATATTTTCTGTACCCAGCTTAAAAGATCTTTTAAATTCTTGCTTGGGTACAGCACAAGACTTAGATCTTATCAGAGTATAAACGTCTCTCTGTTCTTTGGACATCTCTTGTCCCGTTCCCGAGAGCTCACCTGACATCTCTCACAGGTGATCCAAGTCAGGCTCAGGCTGGTCTCAGTCCTGCAAGAAAGGTACTCTGCTTCCTCTCAGCAGCTGATTGGGGCTTGACTCTCTCACCCTCTTTTTGGGATTTCCTTTAACCATCCTCCAGGGTAGTCCCAAATTGAGATAAAAGTCTTGTTTCCTCACACAGTGGGCACCAGTTTTTTGGGATGCAGAAAGATGGGGTAGACTGATGAGGCGTTTAAAACATGGTTTATTGCGAAATCAGTCTTATGGAAGGGTGAGGCTAAGGTTGTTAAATCCATAGTTATCACATTAGAAGCCTTTTAGCAGAACCTGTTAATTCTAATGAATTCTGTAACAATGTCTTTTATAAATTTCTTATCCAATCAGCTACTTCCACAAAGCTTGCTAGCATCTTCATAACCAATTGCTAATTGCTATTTTTTACATGATTTACAGCAAAGTCTTTTTCTATCCAGTCATATAACTCTACAAAAACTTACTGCTGTATCTTCTACTTTTTATCAACTCTATAATAAGTTCTATTGTGAAACTCTAAAATCTTCTACTGTTTTGCTTAATATATTTGTTCACTTATGTAAGGCCTATGTCTACTTGCTTAAAACATATTTCTGCTTAAGCTACAAATCTTTCTTCTTATTTCATGTCTGTTTCACTATTCTATTTAAAGCTCCAAGCCTTCTCCAAGGTCTTAATCAAACACTATCTATCTTTATCTCTGAGCTTAGATGCTTGAGGCCTTGGACGCTCTCTGTGCTTGCATGTCCCCACACCTTATATTCTTTTATGCTTTGATTTTGGTTTGCGGAAAACTATTTTTCTGTCTTCTCCTGGAGCCATGGAGCAAGTGAGCAAGAGCTCTTAGAAGCAAAATTAAAAGTCACAGACTTCATTATGAATGGGTAACAGTGTGGAAATAAGATGAATTGTATTATCCCAGCATCCCACTCCTAGAATTGATTTCATAAACAGTTGGTGAAATTGTCTTTAAATGAATGTACTGCTTTCTTATTTACAGACTTAGCCACTATGATTCTTTAGAGCTGGCTGCTTATTTCATCATAAGAAGGTTTTAAAAGTACCAACTCTGTGTTTTATTGTAAATTATTCAATCTAGAGAATATGGGACACAATAAAACTAACAGGTCTTTAGGCAGGAATTTAAAGAAAACATTACTAAAAAATACTTGCAGGAATTTGAGCTGCTGAAAGCTATCAAACAAAAAATTAATTGATATTTACAAAGAAAATCAGAGTAATGTGTAGATCTTGTTTACTGAGGGCAGCTTTTATTACAAGATGGCAAGCATAAAACTAGTAGTAGCATAAAGCTAATAGTATTTGTGTAGCAACTGTCCTGGAATTTATGACGCAATTTCAAAGACATTCCAGGGGAGACAGAAAGAGCAGTTTATTTCTGGAAACTTCTCAACACACTCATTCCAAAATATTTATGGTTCTCAATGTCCTCAGAAGCAGATGTGAAAATCAATAGCTACAATGTATTTTGAACAGTGGAGATGGATGGTTTCACTGAGATAAGCCACTCAAACCTGATACTAATTAAGACTTCCCAGTGATGATACTGAGCTCTTTTTTGCCATCTTGGATGAGTCTATCAAAGCAACAGAAGAGCAGGATGAAATGGAATAATCTATAATGTATTCTAAATAAATACTTCTAAGTGTATTCTGCTTGAAAACACAAAGTGCAGTTATTTTTTAAGAAAATACCATTACTGACATTTTACAGAAAATTATGGTCTGTGTAAATCTGTTGGAGTAAGTACCGCATGGATATCCAAGTGGAAATTTCTGAAATCTGGTCAAGTACCAGGCTGATCTTTCTATTTGCTTCAATGGGAAACAGATTTTCTCAGCTCTACTAAAAGAAAGCAGGTATAATATGAAAAAACTATGTCTTATTCAGAGGAAGCTTTAGATGTAAGTGCTATTTCTTATCTGCATTTAATAAGAACTTTGGAATGAGAATTTGTTGTATGTCAATGACTTCAGGAGTCTGTACATCAGTGTTGCCCTTAGGCATTTCCTCTACAGCCCATGGTAGCCCATGGCTTTCAACACAAGTCTAGAAGACAAGAAGTCAAATTCTATTTCCAATCTGGCTTTAAAAGTACTTCAGAACTATATAATCAATTACATTACAGATAAATGAGACAATATGATTTCCAGTCATAATTTAAAAATACAAAAACTACTACCTAATATGGTTTTTCTTTAAAAGTAGGATCCTAATAGCCCATCTTTATCATCTCCTTTTATTTTCTTTGTCTTGATATCCCAGCTCTGGACCATCCACAGAACAGGGACTACTGTGAGGTGTAAGAGCTCTAGATTTGTTTTCTTCCCTTGCTTTGTCTCAGCAAATATCCTATCCCATATGCCATACTGAATTTTGTTGTGGGAGTGAGGAGATAGTGGAGGTATGCTGTAGTATCTTGTGTATATGAAGCAGTGTGCTTACACTGATAAAGAAAGTTTATGAGTTTATGTCTTTGGTAATGCTCATAAGATTATCTGCCTGTTAAAGGTATTAGAAATATCCCTGCAGCAGTGGATTTTGAATTATCTGCAGTATTACTCAGTATAAATTTCATCAGTACAACAAAGTCAAATGCAAGGTTGCTCAAAGAAGTTAGTCATTGCGAGGGCTTTATAAAAATTTATTATTTCAGTTTCAGGTTGAATGGCATTTTGAATAGGACGCCTTTAATCCTAGGCCAGGGGGATGGATTTCTTCTCTTGCAGTTTCAGCCAAGGTGCTTTCCTTCTTACTCAGTGGTGAGAGAAGTCCAGAAAAAAGTTGCTTTGGATATTGCAGTGTGCCTGACTGCTGCTCTTCTTCCAGAATCAGCTATCTTCACTATCAAAATGCAAAAATAAAAGACACCTTGTTATTTTTCCACTTTTCTGGCTTGTAGAATGGGGTATTAGTGGATTAGACAGTGAGTGGTAGTTGATTCACTGCCAGGAATAACTGATGATTGTGCAGATCCCCACTTTTTAATTTTGCTGGGGTAGTGTAGGATCCATGACTGATTCCATCAGTACAGAACTGCATTTAGTACTGACAGTTTTCTCATCATGTGCTTGAATACCTTGTAGGTATTGATCTTGAAATGGTTCTTTAAAAGTCATCAGTATCAAATACTGTTTGATACTCTGGGTCTATAGCATGGAATGGTTTTTGATTTTCCAGAATGCCTGGGGTATTCATAATGTAATACTGGAACCTGCCACAAGGTTTGAATATTTGTATGTGAGAAAATCTGAAATCTCTTCTATTCCTGTATAGTACTTTCTGAAAGAGTTAATTTCAGATATTCCCAAGCCCTTCTCTGCAGGCCTGCTGTTAATCCTTGATAATTGATATTGGAGATTGTCCCGGTCGAGGTGCTGGGCTTTTCAGTTGGCCTTGTTGAACTTCATGAAGTTCACACCGGCCCTCCTGTCCTTCCTCTGGATGGCAACCCTTTCCACAGGGAATCAACTGCACCACATGCCGTGGTGTCATCTTCACACTTGGTGTCATTTGCAAGTGCTGTCAGGTGCACTTGCTGGGGGTGCACTTGATCCTACCTGTCCCACTCAATCCCATCCCATTGATGAAGATATTAAATATTCCTTATCCTAACAACTCATTTGTCAAGTATGAGTGAAGTACTAATTCTTCTCCCGACAGCTCACTGTTAATATAGAGTAGTAAAAGAATTATCACTTTCAACCAGAATTATATAAGAAATAAATAAGCTACTTTTTCTAGAGAGAAGGTGAACTTTCTTTATGTGTTCTAGAAAAGTAAGAAAGCTTTTAAACTAAAAAAGATAAATGCTTTAACTTACTGTTAACTAATATCTTTGTTGCATGTGAGGATGTCTCAGGATTTCCACTGCAATACTGTCAGTAAAATGAAATACATAAGACATAGAGCTGAATTGTAAATGTTTTCCATCTTTAATACCTATTTGTCTTATATAATAAGCTAACTTAATAGCTCCTTTCATCTTGACTACAATATCTCCTTGCCTGTGTTTCCCTTGCCCCCTTCTGGCTGTTCAGAAATTTTACATTTCAAGGAAAAAAATCTACAAATTCCTTGCACAGATCTAGTAAATTGAAAATGAAACTACAAAAATCCCCAAGCAAGTAAATAAGCAAGAAAAACCCCAAAACAATACCACACTGAAAACCAGTGCAGGAAAGTGTTGCAGGACATATGCAGACTCTGATGATGTATAGTAATTTTGTCTTCTCTTTTCTTCTACTGCTTCGTTAACGCTGTCTGTTACATAAGGGTAGGGGCAAAGTAATTTCAAAAGTACTCTTCAGAAAGAGAGTGTTCAGTTTATTTTACCCTTAGGAAAATTCTGGTTACAGAAAGGGTCACTAGATAATAAATTTTATAGTGTTACAGGTGAATATGTGGGAATTTTAGCCACTCCTTCATTTAGCTGTCATTTGTTACCATGTTAGCCTGTCAAATCCTTTTCAGACATTTTTATGTTTATTGTTATGTTATGGTCAAGCTTTTTGTAAGTCTTTCACTAATCAGTCCAACAGACTTTGTACTTTTCAACCTGCTTCCTTACCTGTAGCAAAAGTGGCCCAGGTTTGCTGTTGAAACGCCTCCTTTATTTTGTTTTTGACTTGCATTTTGGTCCCTTTTCTCATTCTACTTGGTAAACTATCCTGTTTTGTAGATACCCTTGGTAGTGTTCTGAAAAGAAAATTTAACTTTAGTAATAGTTGCAAAAGACAATAAAAATATAGGTTATCATTTTTTATTATTAAATTGGTTAAGGCCTGTTGGGTGATTGTACAGTTTAATAGATTTTAGCTTTTGTTTTTGACACATTTAGAGACTTGTACGTTTTAAAAATCTGCTTTTTTCTGCCTTTTTCTTAAGAATGCATACACTAAATGTAAGTTACTACTTTGTAACTGTTTTGCCACAGCATTTTTCCTCCTCTTTGGTTTGTGGGAATTTTCTGGATGGCAGTAGAATAGCAGTTTCTCTATTTGAGGGCTATCTAGGAAAAAGGTTGTACAATGAAGGAAAAGGATATTTAGGCATTTAACATAACTCTTCAAGGTAGTAAAAGAATCCTGAAGTACAATAAATAAGGTATTCCAAATTCTTGTTACTTATTTTGATAACAGTGAATTTTCTTAGATCTCTTGTGTTCTGCTGATTCTTCTCTCTCACATTAATCAAACATGGAACACATGGATTGAATATGTCTAATTCCAGGACTTCTGAAGCAATTGCTTAGGGATGTTCAACAAAAGCATGTATAAATACTTGAGTTTCTGAAAGGAGAAGATAAGTTAATTAGATTTTAATTTTTTTTTCTCTCAAAAATATTTCATCAGTTTTTTTTATTAATAAGAATGCACAGAATGAAGCAGCTTAAACCCATGGAAGTCACAGAGGTTTCATCTGAACTTTCCTTTAATAATACGTTTTTTAAATGAAGGCCTTTTTAAGTGTATGCTAATCCTGACCCTCTGTTACAAAGAATTTTATATACTTAGTGCCATATAAGGTGTATGCTATGTCAGTGATACATAAAGCTCTGAAATGAATCCTGGAATGGGAATGTAATTGTTGTAATGTCAGCATGTAGCAATCAAAAGCAGGAAGAAATGAAAGCTGTAAAAAATGCAGAGCAGATAGTTTGATGATCAACATAGAGCAGTCTCAGCTCAGTTGTGACAACTGAATACAAAAACTTGCTCAAGATTTTGCACTTTTGGTTTTCATAATGAGTTTGCTAGGAAAGGTGCTGGGGTGTAGGATCTGTCCAAATGGCAGCAGAGCTGTAGTGTAGTGCTGAAGAACTAGGATAGCATGAGTACTGTGCTCCGAGTCCCCTGTGCAGGCCTGCAGAACCAGTATACCAAATCTGTTAATCTGATTTAGAATCTATTAACAAAGGATTGCTTAGATTATTATATGGTGTATTTAAAATGTATTTAAAATTATATGGTGTATTTAATGAAATGTAAAGCATTTTATAGTAAAATTAGTAGAGAAATATCAAGATAAGATTTTTATCATCATCTTCTCAAAATAATGAGGAAATTAAGCAAATTGCATTATGAGACCAGACCCTGAATCCCAGAGCATCTTGAAAAAATGGTGTGAAAAAGTAGATGTTTATTTCACATTTTCTCTTCTTGATCATGGTACTGATCAAGACTACAGCTGATTAAAATGGCTCTCAGAGAATTGAAACCTAGCTAAGGTTGGTGAATGGTCTCCATTGCGACTGGACAGCTGCTGAAATCGTGGGGTGTGTGTGAATCCGTGTTTGATTGTAGCAGCTGCAGCATTTTCTGTATCAATGGTGTAAAATGCCCACAGCTGATCAAAAGGCCTTATCCTAGAGAGAGTTTAATAGGTGTCCTATCCCTTGTGCAACAGCTTGTGTTAGCCTGGAACTTTAGTGCCATTCTGTTGATTTTTCAGAGTTTGCTGTGCCATCTCCTTTCTTCCTCTAAATGGGAAAGTAACGAAGCAGAAACCAGTGCATTCATATCAGCTCTGGGCTACACATCGGCAGATTATTATTGTCACTTGGTTAAAAATGTAAGTATTTTGTGTAATTGAGATTTTGACAATAATAAATCACCAGTTTATAAGCACATACATGGACCTGTCATTGTGATAAGGAACATGAACTCAACTTTGTTTATCTTTTCTTACCTCAGTTACTTTTACAACCTTTTAAGGGAAAAAATGAAGTGGGAGATCTCTGGACAAATGAGAAATTTTTATTAGATTACACTGTAACAGATATTCATAAAAACAAAATTCCCATTCCTGTTGTGCTAAAACAAAAGTAAAACCCTATTCTATAATTTTTCCCCATCAAGTTAAAATTCTGTTTATTATTTTATCTATTACAATGTAACTTCTGAATGTTTTTTTACTGTATTTGCTGCATTTAAAATGGGAGTTGAGCCATAAATGTTAGCTAAAGTCACTTTTCTATTTAAGTTATATAAAAATAGTAGGAATAGTACTTCATTATATATTGATTTGAATTAGACAAAGCATTAAAAAATTATTAGTAATGCTCTTCTTAAAGTTATGCCTTAACTCTTGGGGAAGCAGAGCTAAGATTAATATCTTCTTTGTTTTAAAATGTATAAAGTATATAATGTGTAAAATCACATTTTGCAGTACAGTTTGTTTAGTGATTTGGAGAGCTGTAATTTGACATCAATAGCTAAAAAATCAAAATAGATGAACAGAGGAAGTTATTAACCTTTACAGTACATCCTTTATAGTCACACAGAGAACCATGCAACTAATGAGTGCTTATTGTCAGTAAATGTAATGTATCTTATTTACGTCTATTTTATTTAACAGATGGTGGTTTCATTAGTAACAGAACTCAGAGAAAACCAGTTCAATGGGCTTAACATTCAGGAGAGGTAGGTGTTATCTAAACATAAGTTTGATATGTTTTGGTTTGGGTCATTACAGTTCAGTGAGGATCATTTTACAGTCTTGGGCAACTTAGGCTTCTGTTGAAAAGTTTTGGATACATATGTTAGATAATTTAAGGCGTGGACAAGCTTGGTAAGTTTGGCTTCACATAAGAGTTTGTACTTAACCTAGGAGTAGTAGAGCGGTTGGAAGGGAACCTTCGAAGATCATTTGCCTGGTGGTGCTGTTGTCACTCTTTGTCCCATAATCCTGTCTGATTTGTGCCTTTCTTGGCTTAATTTGGCTATTATCCTCCCCTTCCTCTTTACACCTACATATTTGATAAGGAAGATTAAGTGAGCTAAATTTGTTTAGAACTTATTTTAATATTAAAATTATGGACACAGTTAATGAGGAGTATCATGAAGTTTCTTTCTATGTAGGAACTAAATGCCCTCATTCTAAAAAGTAGGATGAAACAGACTTAGCTGAAATGCTAGGTGAGATAGAAATACCTGATTTCTGCTGGGAGAAAGAGAAAATTTTGAACTTAAGTTGATATTTGAGTGTGGGCATTATGATATGGGTGTTTATTCAAATTCCAGAGACAAAATTAGTTTGCTTTTAGAGCTGTACATTTTTTCCTTTCTCCACTTAGTGATATATTAAAAATTCAGATGATAATATTGTTGGAAGTTCATTGTACACAATGGAGTGGATTGTGCACTATTTTCCAAGAACATCTTTTGAAGATTACGTAGAAAGAAACTGCCTTTACAGAGTTTTTCTTTTGAAGTTAAGTAAGAGTAAATTAATCTGCTAAATTTTGCTAATCCTGGATAAGGAATTAGAAACAAAATTTT
This sequence comes from Chloebia gouldiae, assembly GCA_003676055.1. NCBI lineage: Eukaryota > Metazoa > Chordata > Aves > Passeriformes > Passeridae > Chloebia > Chloebia gouldiae. The sequence goes on from QUSF01000039.1 coordinate 3,979,344, forward strand.
GTAGAGGGAGCTGACTTAGAGTTTCAGGTCTGTGTATCCTGGAAAATACTACTGCATGATAAGATCATCCCAAGAATCACCATTCATGCAAAAACACATGTAACAAAAGTGCATTTTGAAGTATTTCAGTATAAGAAACCTTAAACAAATATTTAATTGTGTAGTTACTCAGAAATGTGCATCTTGGAAAATGTGTCATGTTGTATTTCTCTCACTGTTTAAATGGTGATGATTAGTGTCCTTACTACTGTGCAGCCTTCTTAATTCCCATCTCAGGTGTTCAGGTGTTCAGTATTGGTGACTCTTTAAAGAAAATATTTTCAAATACTTTCAGAGAATGCACTTCTTTTAGTGAATCAGGGAAGTCTTTTTACAAACAATATAGGACAATATTTTAATTTGCTAGAATTCAGTGTTTCATAGTTCTTTGTCTTTATAATGTCTTCCTGTCAGTGCTACAGTTTGATGTGCTAGAAACAATATATATTCTCCAGGAAAGTTGTGATTTCTTTTTGCAATCTACTCTCTGCCATTTTAATTTTCTTTAAGTTCCAGAGTTTCTGTATGTATTCTGTAATTTTCTTTATGTTCCAGATTCCACTGTCTTTAACCATTTCCAACCATGTAGTTTTAGTAAGAAGATCCAGCAAGTGGTTTGTGTATTAAGATACAAAGGGGCTACATATTTCATCAGCTATAGATCTGTAAGACAAAAATTTTCCAGCTCAGCACTAGAAGACAGCAAGATTCATAAATTGCTTCTGTTAAGAGGAAAGAGAGGTTAAAAAAGCAACAGGAGGCCTGACAAGAAGCTAGGTTGTCTCTTCTGGGGCTCCAGGAAACTTGCCTGGGAGCTGTGAATCTCTGGTCTTCCTTCACTGACCCTGGGAAAGACAGAGAAGTGTCTACTAGGAAGGATGTGGTGATGGAGCCAACACAACTGGATTTAATTCAGAATTGTGTTGCTATCCCTCATATGGGTTGCTTTGAGCACTTAAATATCAAAATTTTATCTGACTTCTTAACATTCTGCGCACAATAAGGAGTGATACGTCCACATTCATTTTAGTAAATAATTTTTCAGCAGTTAGTTATGCATGTCGTACATTTAATATTCTGTAATTAACTAATGCCCTTTTTTTTTGCTTAACAGTTCAGAAATTATGACTTTTCTGAAATATGAACTGTGTTTATTTTTTCCCCTCAGCATTTCAGCCAGTCGTGTGAATGCTGTTTCCATTTTCTGTGTGCCTCTCATTACTTTGCCTGATCTAGCTCCATTGCTGGAAACTCTCCTTCTTTACCATGGAGGGTCATCAAAAGAAATTCTCAGTTCAGAGTTTCTAGAGTCTGTGAATGATGCCTTTTTAAAGTAAGTAGCAGGGTCTGTATTATTGTTTTGCTTTTCATAAAGGCTATAAATTCAATTCAATGTCCTTTTTCTAGGTTTGTGTACTGAATGCACTGTACACCTTTCTAGTAAAATATTTCCTTTGCAGATAAATAGCAGAGCTGAGGATGTGGGCCAAAGCAGAATTTTCACATTGCTGTAATGCACAAACTGTGGCATAACAGCTTTAAATATTCTGTGACTTTGTCTCACTTATTTCCTAAAAAGGAGGTTAAAACCTTCCTAGATTTTAGGAATTTTGTGGAAGTTGTGATAATTTTTCATAGAAATATCATTTGTGTTTCATATAAGTGTATTATCATTCCTAACTTGATATTTTGGGAGTGATTTTAATTTTTCTCTGGGTAAGATAGATCCTTATGTTTGATATTTTCATAATTCTTTGGGTTTTGTTGTTGGTGGTTTTTTTTTGGGGGGGGGTTGTTTTTTAGAGGTTTTTTTTGTGATGTTGATTCTCCATATTTTAAATTTGCCTGGTTTTCAGCAGATTAGTTTTAATGAGTCTGAGAGAGGAGCAATTTGTGAAATACAGCTCTGCTTGTTTTGCTACCACTAAGCCCATCGTTCTGATAAAATTAGTCTATGGATGAAAACCAAGTGAATCTGAACATCATTAAGGATCCTATGCCAAGAAAGGAAAAATGTCAGGGAAAGCACAGCCTACATTTGCTTGAGAATTGCTTTTTACAAGTTGTAGCTGAGGCACTGTATTATGAACAATTTTTTTTATACTAGAAAATGTCCCTTGTGAACATTTTATGTCAATTATTCATTTCTCTCCTTTTAAAATCAATTTAATTGCTTCTTCTGTACTCTTCATAATTTCCAAGATGTTCCAATTAAGATTTTTGTGGTGATCCATTGAGGGGTCCAGACAAAAATAGATAATTAATGGAAAAGTACAATAACTAATCCATGCATGTTATTAGAAGTTGAGGAAAAGGAATGAAAAAGGAGTGTGAATCTGACAGTTTTCAGCGAAAGATGTGCCCAAAAAGCCGGAGCTATCTTTCACTCTCCCACTTGTCCATCTTTCGTGGCTTCTGACTGTTCATGTTCCACAAGTCTAAAAGACTTTGAGAGCAAGTTCACAGGTTCAGGTTCTGTACAGATGTTTTGTTCTCCTATCAGTAAGCTGATGGGCAGTCCATCATGACCGACTTCTGACACTTCATGTTGTGAGTACAGCCATTCTTTGCATGGTCATAAGAGGTTCTTCTGACTGAAACAAAGGTCTCTTTTCTTAACTGTTGAGCTACTTACTTATCACAGTGATCAAAAATACCTGATTTCACGTGGCTTTTGACGAAGTGACTCTTGCAGGGTCCTCAGCAAAAGTGCAGTTTGCAAAACTTTCCCTGAGAGCAGACACAGGCTCACACGTGCTTTGCATGACATATTCCTGGACTGTCACTGAACTCATGTGGTCTTAATGTGAATGTGCTTGTATTTAATTTTTTTCTTCACTCTGATAACTGACTTCTATTTTCCCTAACTGTTGAGCTCTGAACATGTTTTCTTTCTGAACGTGGCTGAAACCTGCCCCAGAGATCAGGGCACTTGCAGGGCTCCAAAGAGCTCAAAATTGTCCTGGTAGGACCAGCAGGACAAAATTGTCCTGTTTCAGCTCAACAGCAAGTTCAGCTGTGGGAATATAGTCAGAACAGTTAGCTTCCTAACTGGTTTTTGTATCTTAGAGTTGCAGTATGTCTATGTAAGCTTATTAGCTTTCTTTTCCTGCCATAATATCTAAAATATGTACCATGCTGCCACAGAAACAACAAAAAAGTTGATAGTGGCAAAATCAGCTAATCTCTTGTCATTCTTTATTTACTCTCATGTGCATATGTGCTTTAATAGTAATATTTAATAAAACAGCATCCTGAAATTGAGCATTGCTTTGCAGTTTTGAAATTCTGGATGCTTCAATGTATTTCTTGTCTCCTCATGTATACTTTAAGATCATTGCATAATACTGAGTGGAAAAAATACAGGCTTTTTAATGAAATTCAAATTTCTGAGATCTGATAATTAAACAAACATATGGCAAAATAAATACATTGAAAATAGATCCTAAAATTCAACTAGTATTCTTTCTGTAGGTATATTTCTCTTTTATCAGTAGCTTTAGTTTGCATGTACTCTCCAGCCTAATTTTAGGTTTTTTAATCTTAGCTTGATTTAAGACCAAGGCAAATATTTATTGTTATTTATGTATTGTTTTGGTTTGAACATTTTAAATTGCAACTATCATGATAGCTATGAAAATATTCTAGGGTGTTTGTGCCGTGATATCTCTTCTTGGATGGTTAGTTTAGTATATTTTGATTCATGCTGGTCCACACTGTGCCTTTTCTTTCGTGGTGATGCAACACCAGTAGGTGAAGTCTTTAGGTGAAGAGATAACTTGTCTTCTTAACTATTTGTCTGTTAAATAGATGTGGTCGGTGCTGGTTTGTTGAAGGCTTAACTACCTCTAAGTAATTTTTTTTTTTTATTTTTTTTTTTTTTTTTTTTTTTTTTTGGTTGGTTTTGGGTTTCTTCCTTATTTCTCTGCAAAGATAGGTAATTCTTTGGTTATACAGCAGAAATATTATGCAGGGCCTTCCTGTTGATCTGTCAGTAGCTGTCTGAAGGAACTAGTCAGGATTTGAGAAGGCGCAAGGTCCTGGGACAGGACCTTTCTCAAGAGAGGAAGGGAACTCCAGACTTAGAGCTTCTGCTTCCATTGATGGGATCCAATATGACCAAATTTCTAGGTTTCAAATACATGTGGTAAAGTTGCACTTGTAGATGATGGTGATTTCCTGTCATTCTTTGCTATTATGGTTTGCTATTGAACAGGCTGCTGTAAACTCTCTCTCTTGCTTCAGTTTGATCTTTGTGTCTCTTTTTTTCCCAATATGTTTTTTTAAAAAAGTACATTTTTTGTGTCTTCCTTTTAGTTTCTCAGGTCAAACAGTATTTTCCTCTCTAAACCAGGAAGAAGATCTCCCTTCCTGAATCAGTCGTCTTCAGCCTTTGGCTTCGTCACTTGCCAAGCCTTGAAAAAGCTACCTTACATCTTTTAGACCAGTTGTTTTCCATTCAGCTGAATTCACTGGAAGAAGTGGCTTGTGTCATAAAAGACTCATTGCTGGTATGTGCAACATGTAGTACATTTGATACTGCTCTTTGTCACTCTTTGTCATCAGGATGTCACTCCTGATTCTTCAGGAGTGGCAGTTTTCAAATATTTCAGCATAGAGACATATATCAGCATAAATGGTGATTATGGGATGTATGACTTGTTAATGCAAGCCAAATCTTGAGCCTTAAAAACATCACAATTTTTTTAGTTTTTACACTGAATTGGTAAATGAGAAAAAAAATTTCATCCAGTGATGAAGAATGGGTAAAGAAACAAGGATCCCAGTGGTGAGGGTGCTGAGTACCTTTCTCTGTCTTAAAAAATTGTTAAGTCTGGCCAGGAAGGATTTTAATCTATTTTACTTCAATCTCTGTGCCCTTTGTCCAGCAGTGTGAACAATTGGAATCCCTTGTTATGGAATGGCTAGTTACTTGGTTGTGTTTGCAAACCTGAACAAAATTCTTAATGCAAAACATTTGCTAAACTGTGATTAAAATTTGTTTTCAAATGCTTAGTTATGCAGAGCACCAAAAATTTTCCCTATGAGAAAACCTGGCACAGTATTTTTTCCAAAATAATAAGCCAGTTTGCAGCACTGAATGTAAATTTAATTGTTAATTGCAGTGTGAAAGCATGTGTGCTATGCACTCAAATTATATGTTTCGTAAAATGACTGAACTAACAAATGGCATATGGTATTTTATTTTCAACCTATAAAACTGCTTACAGAGTACATATTCTGGTAATGCTATCTTTGAATATTCTTCCTTTTTAATTGAATCTGCAAATGTCTTATTTTAGGGATCTGTTATGATTCTTGCAAATGTCATAAATGTCTTGGCAGTTCTTCATATGCCATCTGGGGATTTAGGTATTACAGCAAACAAGGCTATATATGAGGGCTATGCCTATCAGATAGACACTACATACAATTTACAATATATATCACATAAATTGTAAATTGTATATAGTATCTCTTACTACAGCATGTACGAGCTGAGGGAAAAAAGATATCTAAATCTAGCTTATAAATACATAAAAATGTCAAATACTAGTTTCAAGTGTTGGTTTTTGTTATTTATTAAAAATGTTCATCCTTCAGTTTCCTTCACATCCTGATCTCTGAAAAGAATGGAACTTACTGTGCTAGCACAGAAACTTAGGTTGTCTTTACTTGCCTCTGCTCCAAAGACTTTGTGCTTTCAAAATAAAGTATTCACAAGACCAGTGTAGCAGCTTTCAAAGCTTGTTTAGAGAGGACATCCTGTGGACAAAGAATGGAATGAATGGAGCTATAAAGAAGAGAGCTGTAGGCAGCTGGATTGATAGGCATTGATAAGAGGGAGGGTGCATATATGGAAGATGGAATAATGGGTAAAAACAGGATAAGAAGCTTCAGAGAGGCAGTATAGAAGGAAAATAATATGATCTGGAAATAGTGGTCTAGGTGCATAATGATATTTTGTACAACATGTACATAGCACTGTGAAGGTACTTGTGTGACATTAAGTTAGTCAGCACTTTGAATCCAACAGTATATTAATTTAGCCTCCCTAAAGAATATTTAAATATTTATTTAGGAATGTGGATGTCTTGGCAGTTAGAGTATGGTGTTTTAGGATGTAAGCTCTCTTTACGTTATGGATATGGCAATAGCGGAACCGTGAGACAAAACTAGATTTCTACTTTCCTACTTGGAAAAAAACCTTTAGAGGACAAATAGTGAGAAATATGCTAGTGATTTGATTATAGTACATTATAAGAAGGAAATTTCAATAAGCTATTTTATAATTACATTATCAGAGTAACCTATCTAAATCAAGTGTCTTGATACAGTAATCATACTGTACATAAACTTCACAGAGATCTAAGGTTCCCAGATAGTTGTAAACTACTGTAATTTTCTTACAAAATAAAATTGATCTACACAACTCCTGTATTTTAATTCCAAGAGTTGTTGCTGTGTGATGGTCCACTAACTTAACGTTCATATAGCATGCTATTATGTTTATGAGTTTGTAGTTAAACTGAAATTACTATCGGAAATTCAGAAGTAATAAAAACAACTGGAGTCACCATCACAGATAGTCTCTTAGCTTCTTGGAAATTGCGTGAGTGAGTCAATGTCTTCCTTTCTGAAGTATCTTTAAGATTTGTATGTCTGCATTAACAACTAAACATGCAGTAAATACACAGACTAGTATTCTATATTTTACCAGGAATGGATAGATGTGTATATACTCAGGTTTTTAAAGCCTGTTAACGTAAGAAGAAATGTGATTGAATTGATGTCATTTATAGTTTTTGTTTGATTCTGAGACAGCTTTCCAAAGTAGTTTTTTTTTTTTTGTTTCAAAGTTATGTTGCTAGAAATGTGCAGTAGGTTGAGAGGGCTTAAAATTTGTTGTCTTCTTTATAAACCATCTGTTCTTGCTGCATTTTGTTTTCCACCTTGTCAGCATGGAATCGTACAATCATTAGGAAAAGAGCTCAGAGATCATCAAGTCCAGTCTTTGACTGAAAACCATCATGTCAACTAAATAATGACTCTTAAGTTCTCTATCCAGTTGTTTTTGGAACATTTCCAGGGATAGTGAATCCAACACCTCCCTGGGCAGCTTTTTCCAATGTTTAACCATCCTTTCACTGACAAAATTCTTCCTGATGTCCCCACAGGTTGACACTCTGTTCTCTTGTCCTGTCACCCGTTGCCTGAGAGAAGAGGCTGATCCTCACCTGCCTGCACCCTTCTCTCAGGCAGTTGTAGAGTGATAAGGTCACCCCTGAGCCTCATTTTCTTCAGGCTAAACACCCCCAGCTCCCTCAGCTGCTCTTCACAGGACACTCCAGACCCTCCACCAGCTCTGCTGCCCTTCTCTGGACTTGCTCCAGCCCCTCAATGTCCTTGCAATGAGGTGCTTTGCTGACAGTATCCACAAATTTTCTCTCATCCAATAGGCAGGTCACCTGGTCATGAAAGGCAGTAAGGCTGGTCAGGCAGCCTGTCCCAAGTCCCTGCTGGCTGGGCCCGATCCCCAGGTTGTCCGCTATGTGCAGTGTGATGGCACTCAAGATAGTCTGTTCCATAACCTTCCCTGGCACCAGGGACAGGTCTATAATTTCTGGATTCTTTCCACCACTCTTGTAGATGGATGTCACTCTGGCCAGCCTTCAGACATCTGAGACCTCACTTAGCCAGCACTGATGATAAATGATGGAGAGCAGCTTAATGAGCACTTCTGCCAGCTCCTTCAGTACCCTTGGGTGGATCCCATCTGACTCCACAAACTTGTGATTGTCTGTGTGTCACAGCAGGTCACTCACGACTTCCTCCTGGATTGCAGGGGGTCTGTTCTGCTCCCCATCCCTGTCTACCTGCCCAGGGGGCTGGCTGCCCTGAAGATACCAGAGCTTTCTGTTAAAGGCTGTGGTAAGGAAAGCATTAAGTACCCAGTGTTTTCCTTATCCCCAACACGGACCTCTGTTCCCTTCCATGTCTAGTAAAGGATTATCAGTTTCTTGAGGTTGGGATTGAAGGCACTTGAGATGGTATTTCATATTCGGACTCAGGTGTTTATTATTTCTTATCTGTGTTACAGTCTCACTACTGTGAGTTTGGCAGCTTTTTCATTAGCAAGGCACAAAAATGGCTAACTAACTCTTGTTACAAGGTCTTTTAAAATTAACTATCCAATGAAGAAAGGACACTTGGATTATTTTCCCTTTTAACCCAATAACTGATCCCCTGAATCTGCAATGCGGACCTTTCTGTCACAAAACATCACCCAAACCATGAAGAAGAAGGAAAAAGGTAAAGAAGAACAACCTGTCTCCACCCTAAAACCTCCATCTTGCTTCATATTTATTTCTGTGTTCTAAAATCCCAAACTCTTAAGTTTTCCACCCTATGATATTACACATATCTAACCAACTACACACCCATAATCCCAGTGCTATAAATTAATTCTAAAAGCCTGTTCCATGACCTCAGGTCAAATGCAGTATTCTCTTGTGGGTCTGTGCCTTTAAGCACAGCAAGTTTAAAATTCTCAGCATACAGGATTCCAGCAAGGATGGAGATTTTTCTTGGCCCTCCTTTTGTAGTTAAATTATTTATAAAAACACTCTATAATCCTTCACAGCAGTAGCCAGATTGAGTTCTAGTTGAGGTTTTGCCTTTCTGGTTTTCTGTCTGTATGATCTAATGGCATCCTGAGTTGTCTGTTCCTTCTTCCAAAGGTCCTAAGCTCTTCTTTTTTCCCTGAGTTCCTATGAAAGCTCGCTGCTCAGCCAGGGCAGTTGTCTTCTCTGCCAGCTCATCTATTGGCACATGGAGATGGCCTGCTCCTGTGCCTTTAATTTCTTTCTTAAAGCATGTCCAGCCTTCCTGAACCCCTTTGTTTTTAAGAGCAATTTCCTGAGGGACTCTCTGAACCAGCGTCCAGAACAGACCAAGTCTGCCCTCTGGAAGTCCAAGGTAGAGGTTCTGTTGATCCCTTTCTTATTTAACCAAGAACAAAGAAACTCTGTCATTCCATGGTCAGTGTGCCCAAGATGGCCTCTGACCACCACACATCCCACAGCCCTTCTCTGTTTGTGAGCAGCAGGTCTGGCAGGGCATGCCCTGGTAGGTTCCCCTACCAGCTGTGTCTGGAATTTGCCTTCCACACACTGCAGGAACCTCCTCGCCTGTCTCCTCTCCAGTGCTGAGTTTCCAGCAGACATTTGGCAAGTCAAAGTCTCCCACAAGAACCAGGGCTAGTGATCATGAGACACCACTGACAGAATATTTCACTTCATCCTGGCTGGGTGGTCTGTGACAGGCTCCCAGCAGGGTCTCTGCCTTGCTGGCCTCCCTCTGCCTGTCACCCACAGGCTCCCAGCCTTGTGCCCTCTGTCCTGAGCTCTGCACAGCCAAAACCCTCCCCAGTGTACAGAGCCAATGAAAGAGGCATTAATGGGGAAGAGAAGAGGAAGGATAGAGAAAATTACTTTTAATGTTGATAGATTCAGGTGCTTTTAAAACTTCTGTAAAAATATACTTGTGCTTTAAAAATAAATGTATTCTTTAAAATAAAAACACATTTTGTTTTTCTTATAAGAAAAATACATTTGGTGTTTCCTGTTTTAAACTGGTAAATGTAAAATTCAGAAATACAAATACATAACACTTGAAATACAGCACCATAGTAGTTTCCTAAAGTTAGATGTGCTTAAATTCTAGAAGTGTCATGTCGCTTGTGGAGTGAATCCAATTGCATGTGAGTCTGGAAATCAAGAGTTACCACCTGAAATCTCTATGACCTTGGGCATATTCACTTCCCAATGTTTATTCTTACTTGTGGTTGTTACAGAGCATTCTATGATGAGAATAAAATGCAGATTATTCTGTCTCTTTTTTTCCCTATTAACTAGCTTGCTGTAGATACAGATATGTTTTTCTTATTTTTTAAATTCAGTTCTGGCTTTGTGTTATAAATAAGTTGTTTCAGATTCTGTTTCTAATAATGCAGATACATAAGTGGTATAGTTCTTTAAGACTTGTGTCTGGAAAAGTTACAAGTATATTTTTTCTATCATAATACCACACATGCAGTTCCAATTCTCTGTGTTTGAATCTTTTTGTTTAGAGTGTCTGTATGGTGCATGCTTTAGAAGTGATTGAACAATACATAGGGTTTGATTTCTGTGAAAAGCATTGAATAGTTGCAGACAAGATTATTGAAATGTAAAATGCCTTTTTATTTTGAAAATATAAGGAGATAATGCCAACAAGAAGAAGATTTTATGAAAATCCCTCCTGAAAATGATAATCCCTCCCAAATTCCAGAACAGCTCCTGCCAGTAGCAGAATTGTGCTGCCTGCTCTTGACTGCTACACAATGGACATCTTCAAATTGCAGGGCAGACTTTTGCACTGTCACAGCATTCTTGCTCTGAATGCTTGCAAATTAATTCCATACAGCCCATTGATTAAAATCTAGTTATATTAGGTAACAGTGGAGTTTGGGCTTGGGTTTGTTTTTTGTTTTTTCCCTTTTGACTACCAGTGATGAAATTAATATTGATTTCAGTCCCTTAGATAAAATCCTAGGGGCTATTAACTGTGATTTCTAGTAGTAAGTACTGTTAGATTGCTGCTGTCTGCCAGGAAGAAGTGGGGAGTTTTTCACTGTATACAGCACATTTATTTTGGACTTGTTCAAAAGACTAGGATTTGATCTTGATCTGCGAGCTGATGTGCTGGTGGACCTTTGTGGTTTGTATCCAGCCTGTCTTAAGCAGCAGTGTGTCAGAGAAGTGTGCATGCAAAGGTGGGCAGAGTGTCTGAGGGGAGGAATTAGGGAATCAACTGTTCAGCCCACAGGACCAAAAACCAAAAACTTTCCACTGCTCTCCAGAACCTCAGAACGTCTGGGTCTGGCAGACAGCTCTGGAGATACAGTCCAATCTTTCCACAAAGAAGGGAACGAACAAAACGTGAGCGAAGACGCAAAGCCCAAACCAAGGAGGAGCCGTGGCTCCCGGCAGTCGGATGCCGGGGGTTCCTTGCCTGCTCCAGGTTCTGCGCTCCGGCTCTGCTGCGGGAGGTGGCGCGCGTTCTGCGGTGCTGCGGAGGGAAACTGAGGCACAGCGGCGAGCTGAGGTGCCCCCTCCTCTTTACAGCGTGGCAGCCGCGGCTGCGGGGCAGGAGGAGCTCTTCTAAACAGCTTTTAGTGAGGGTTTGTTTCCTAATGTTACCGTGTCGAGATCGTAGCAAGCAAATTCCTTGTTCTCCCTGTGTACAATTAAAAATATATTATTTTAGTTGTTATTACTACTGTCATAATAATGATTATTACTTATTTTATAAACATAATTTATCTATAATATTACAGTATTATATTAATTTTCTATTTGGTGCTTTTTATCACAAGTGCATACAAGTTTTCAATAGTGCATTGTGCACTTTAAGCTGTATTAATAAATGGCATTTTATAAACACTGAGTTTCCTAAAGTTTATATAATGCATTTTATTAAACATGCTTTACTCTAGGCTTTTCAAGAACTATATTCTTACTAAATCTTCAGGCACTAATATCAGAGACACTAAGTGAGGATTTGCTTTTCAACTTAAGACTTTAACTTAGTACATTGGGAAATGTGTAAGTGGGGTTTTTTCCCTAGGTGTTCTATAAAAGCCCAAGAATATGGAATTAGAAAGCAGTGTTTTTACTGGTGCATATTTAATATAACAACTTTCTCAAAATAGTCCTTTGTGTGGTAGTAGCATGGTTAAAGACTTCACTAGTTTAAAAATTTTTTTTTGATGCACTGAGACATTTAGCTTGTACTAGCAACACTAAAGTTCACAAAATAAGATAATACTGTGAGAAAATGTCTTGGATGAAAATGCATGCAAAACTATTAAAGACAAAGGTGATAAAATCAATTTAGCTTGTGGAATTTAATTTTTAAGATGTAGCAAGAGTCTCAAAGCACATCCTGAGAGGATTGTCTGCAATGAGGAAAGAAAAGCTTTTTGAAAATCTACTCCTTGTGTCTAGCCCCTAGCAATTGCGTGCAACAACCTGTTCTTTCTGTCTGCTGCCTTTAGTATTTGTAGTGACTGTTGTCATAAACAGTTTGGGATCCCAGGTGTTTGCATTTATCAGCTGTTGAGCCTGCTTGTTCCCGCTGTGGACAATCCTAAGACTTCTAATCCTAAGACAATCTGAGGGTTTAGTGAGAGTTGATCTTAGAGTTATCGTTTAATAATGGCCGTGTAAGAGCATCCATGAGTTAAGCTGTAAATTATACAATGACAGTTGTGTGAGTTGTTCCTTATTAATACCTAATTTTCTTTCATTTGATTATCAACAGCCACAAGCAGCAAGCCATCCTGCTATTTTCAGAATTGTAAATGAAATTTTCAAGTAAGTTTTGAAATTACTGTGGGAGGGGATTTAAATGACCCATTTAAACATTGAGCTTTTCTTCAGTAGCAGAAGCAGTATTATCATCTGCAATATATTATACTTTCAGGATATCTTTTTCTTTACCTGTATGCTTTAAAGTCCATTTCTGTGTAGTACACTGCAAATAATGAAATATATTAAAAATTTTATGAACTTTTAAGTAAAAGTTACATCATAATAATCATTAGTATAGTTGACTACACTGTTGGCCTATGCCAAAATGAAGGTAGCATTTAGCAAAAACTTTTGCACTTACCAGTGTGGCCTCTTTTACATTTTGTTTATGTTTTTCAAGATTTATGTTATATATGCTCTTAATGGCCTTCAACTATTGATCCACCTATTAATAGTTAGTTTGGTTTTGAATGCATTAAAATTATTTTGAAGCAGCCAATGTATGGTTACCACATAGGGCCTCAGTTTTCAGTGGTTTTTCTCTTCTTTTCACTTGACTTAATAATTTTAAGTAGATCTACTGCCAGGATTTATCAGTATTAACAATTCCAATACAACAATAATGCATTTAGTGACTTACATCCTTCATTCATCAAGTGTTTCCTTTCTTAGGAAAACAGGGTCCCCAGGTACATGTGTGTGGGGTCATTTGTGTGTCTCTGTGCACATTTAGGTTTGTGCAGGCACTGTAGGAAGAAGAGGCTTTGCTGTAGGAGCTGAGACTGCTGTATTATGAAAATTGAGCCACTTGGCAGCCACTGCTCTGGCAGTCCTTTGTTGCTGTGGTCCTGTGTCTGCACACAGATAGCATTTTCTGAAGAGTTGAGATTAATCACTTTCCCAAAGGAAGATATGTTTAAAAATTCATGTGACTTCAGCAGATGTATACTGATGGGTTATGCTGGAGGCTGTATATTGTGATGGTACAAGGAGACAAAATTTGTCCAAGCTTCTTGGCTTATTTAAGGTCATGCTATATAGAATTTTTTTTAAAAAACACATGACTTCACTACTCTTTTGCACCCTTCCCCTGTGGTAGACAGTAGAAATGGATAAAATTATGTTTCTCAGCTAATGCAGTACTTTGTCCAACACAGTATTTCCTGGTAAAACTTTGTACTTCTATTAAAGTTTCAAATTGTCTTAAAAAATGATGTTTTCCTGTTTCTAAGCCTACATTTCTGCTGCCTTTCTTTACTTTGAATTGTTTCTACTTAGTGTGCTTGTTCCTCTACATTGTTGGTATTCAAATGTTGATGCATTTTAAGAATATTATGTCTCACCTACTCTTGATACTTACATGAAGCTATCTATATCTGTTAGCTCATTTTTGCAGATCAGTTGCTTTATGCAGCCTTCTGTTTATTTCTGTTGTATTTCTCTAATGTATTTCTTAACATTTGCACACCAACTATTACCAAGTGGTGTGCAAATGTTAAGCTGCTCTTCCAGTTGTAAACACATGTGAGATTTTAGAGAACTGCTGATAAAGAAAGTATACATTCTTGCTTGAAAACTCTATTAGGTTTCTATAGCTGATGCAAAACTTCATTAATATTTGGGGTTCATGTTCTGTTAGAAGTATTGATCTTAGCATTGTGACTCTTTCTGTAGTAGCTTTTCCTGCTATTTGCCTGCATATTGAAATTAATTGTTCTATATTACCTTATCACAGTGATATTACTTACTGCTTTTATTCCCAAAGCTTTCTTGCTGTGTGTGGCTATACAAAAGATATGCACCTAGACTGTCTTGAGTTTCTGTGTACTATTCATTCTTTTTTTTACCAGTGATTTTATTTGCCTGTAGGTTTGTGACATTTCTATGTTACAGTAATATGTTAGTTCTTCATATGTTTTAGAAGGAATGAAATAATTCTCTAATACTTGTATCTCACTGGCAACTTACTTTCAACATTTTTTCTCCTTTCTACTATATGTCTTTAAAAAAGAGAATGAAAATTGCTGACATATGTTTTTCTTCATTTGCTCCATTTGCTCAAGGTTATTTTGCTCTATGGAAGGCAAGTTGAAGCTTTTGTAAACCTCTAGAGTGGCCTATGGGATGCAGTGCCATAAAACCCTATAAAGTATGCTTAATTCAATCATGAGAGTAGTTGCTCTGAACACAATAAACTGATCAGATGCCAAATTTGGCTAATAAAGTTGTGCTAGTCTTTTTAATTGTATACTTGTTTAGGTAGGATAAATTATATGTCTGCATGTATATTGTATATATTTACTATGTCTAGTTCATTTGTAGGAGTTGTGTATGAGGTTTGTTTTGGGTTTGTTTTTTTTTAATTAAAATTAAAATCTAAAAGCCTGCATAGTTAGTATTTCTGTTCGCGGTATAATGAGCTCAGACACAGTTTGAATCTACAACATACGAAGAATATTCATTTTTCTTTCATTCAGTTAACAGTGGTGTGATGGGCAGACTAGTTATCTGATCTGTCATGTCTAACCTTTCAATGCATAGGAATGCACTGATGGAAACTGATGGAACTTCAGAAGTTTTGACAATAATACAGGTATTTACACAGCTCTTCCTTCAGGCTCATCAGACTGAAAACGAACAGGTTAGTCAAGATCTCTTTCTTAGTGTTTTCTTCCAGTGACAAAACGCAAAATTTCACAAGAAAAAAACCCCAATTACACTCTTAAGAGAAGTGACTGAATATAATGAGGTAAATAACAGCATCCCTCTGTGGCTGCATAGATTTGCCAAAGATCAGTTCAAACATCTTACCTACACATAAAATTATAGCAAATTTACCTAACTTAACCCTCAAGTTTATGTCTGCCTAAATTGCTTTTCCCTGGCCTAGTTCCCCTGATGCTGAGGTTTCTGCCTGTAGAGGGAACATGAACATTCATCTTTGATAAAAAGGAGGAAAAATGCTAGATGCATTTTTCTTTTGAAGTAGCAGGATCTCTGACAATAAATGAAGCAGAGATAACAACCCCATTTCTAGTCCCCTAAATAATTATAAGTAGGATATTGAATGGTCATATTTGTCTGTTCAGAAGGTAAAAGACACAGGGTAATACATACTGGGACACAGAATACATACTGGTTTCAGTTCCTGATCCTCAACAGTGGTCTCTCTGAAATTTTTCTTGGTCTGAATTTTCAAATTTCACAGCTTAGTCTCTCTTCTTCTGCACAGATTTTTGTACAGGTCTTACTGAACTGAATTAAGTGGAATTAGTTCTGTGTTAGTTTAGAAAAGAGCAAGATCAGTTTCTTACCTTAAAATTTCAGAATATAGATGTGAAAAATCTTATTTTACTTATAGGTTGCAAACCAGTTCAGATTCCCAAATCACATGATCACATCCTGACCATCTTATTTGTTTTTTTGAAATCAAATTCATATGATGCAAGTTTGGAAAGACCTTGTCATTTAAAACCTTCCACTTTAAACTTAAGAAAATTTTCAGTTCCTTTGATTTTTTGCATCTTTTTGAGGAAGATGGTAATTAAGAGAATGCTGGGATTTCTTGAAACTTGTGGCATACTGGCTTTTAATTAGCAGTGTGATTGAATCTGTCTTCTAGCTTCAGGCAGCTGTCTTGCTTAATACATTAGTGCTGCGCATAATAATCTTGAGCCACCCTGACTTCATGGCAACAGCACACTGTGTAGCCCCAGGGTGGGGATCAGTGGGTGAGAAGGAAAATAAAGATTCCACACCCATCAGACACCCAAGGGCTAATCCGGCTGTGCAGGTGATATGTTTTCTTCAAGGTGAAAGTCCTTCACCTGCTGGCATTGCAACATGGAACTACAGCCTATTTTTCTGAAGTTGTTTTAAATATGGAGTTTCCTTTATTTAACTTGTGTGCTGTTTAAGTTATGGAGTTCTAATTAAGGTATTATCTTCAATGATAGAATTAAAAGTCCCATGTCTCACAGTTTATGAATCAACTGTAATTTTAGCTAACAGTTAGCTTGCAAGAAGGCAGGTACAGATTCCTTCCTAAACTTTAAGTCATACCCTTTTTTTTCCTCTGGTGATGCCATCATTACATATATTCATAAGGTATCTGTCTTCGTGGTATCTGATTGCCCTTGACAGAACAAAATGTGCTCCAGTAGCATTTAGTAGAAGAATGGTAAAATAAAAGAAAATGAAGTGCGTTCTGGTCACTGAGACCTTCCGAATTTATTGACAGTTAACTGAAAAAACAATAGGCAAACATGCATCCATAAAATTTGCAAAACAACTAGCTTGTATCTGGCAGTTCAGAGGTTTGTGTAATAGGAGAGTGATGCTCTGTTGCATTGTGGCAGCTGTCAGAAATAGCTGTCTTTTATAATAACTTTGTAGACCACTTAGAGCAAGGTTTGGCAGAAAAAAAAGCCTAAGAGTGGGAAAAGACAGTGCTGCTGGGTTTAGGATAGGCTTTATTCTTCCATGTTTTTGGAGACTGAAAACAGTATAAATGGAGCATGGGGTTTAAACCTACTTAGGAAAATGTCTCATTTCTGTCCTTGTTGAAGAATTTAAGAATGGGTATACTGAGATAACTGTTGGGATTTGTTTTTTGTATTTGCAGATTTTCTTATGATGCTAGTGGAAGCTGACCTGGGGATAATTGGGTCATGTTGCTTGTAAATTTGTGAAGTTAAAGTTCATAATTTTATTTGATGGAAATTATAATTTCCTCATGAATTATTTTCCCTTGATCATTTCAGAATTATAATTGATTTTCACCTGGGAATTTTGTTTTAAATAGCTGGATAAATGTTTTAAACCAGTGTTTAGTGATTATTTCCAGTTTATTTCAGTCATGGCAGTTATAATAACCAGCCACATCCAAACTTGTTCTGTCTGATGGTACCTAGTTTTTAATAGCATATGTGAGGAAAGAACTGTCTAAAATACTGTGTTTATATGACAAATCTTTTTGGCTTTGCCTAGACAGTATACTGGAAGTTGTTTTTCACTTACTTCACAATACTGTTTTCATATGTTGTGTGGGCTGTGGGTTGTCTTGGTTACTACTAACAGTATCAAGGGACTGCTTTTTCATGGGAATTTTTAGTGCAAGTTAATTGGCTACATGCATACTTTACTATAGGGATTTTTTTTCTGTTTAGCCTAATTCCTCTCAACAAATAGACTTTAGAGTCTTACTACACCAGTGATATATAGACTGTCTAAGAAGAGTGTATATATTCATGTGCTGTAATTTCACTTAACTGTTGTTGACAGGACAAAAAAAAGTAGTAGAGAGGATGTGTCTTTTTGTTTGTTTGTATGATACATGCATATATATGCAATAGAAAATAGTTACTAAATGCAGTCTTCATTGGATTTACAGCTCTATCACATTTTATTGAGTTAGTATTCCCAGGCTGTATTCAAGAGATTATCTGTTAGCTAAATGCCTTCTTACTCCTAAAAAAAAAGACAGCAGAGTTCTAAGATAAATGGTATGGAAATTCAGAGATGTAAATGAGACAATCATAGATTGCTTAAGAATTGGAAGGGATGTCTGGACATCATCTCATCCAACTCCCCAGCTCCAAATTATAGCTACTTAGAACCAGTTGTCCAGGACTATGTCCAGATGGGACTCTACAACTCTTCTGAGCAAACTGTGGTAGTGCTTGGCCACCTTACCATAAAAAGAATGTGAAAAAAGAAATTACAGAAGTGTTTCCTGATACACAGACAGAACCTCTTGTGCTTGAGTTTGTGCTATTACTTCTCATCCTGTCACTGTGCACCTCTGCAAAAACCCTGTTTTTGTTGTTTTGCACCCTCCTTTTAAGTATTTATACACATTTGTAAGATCCCCCTTGAGCCTTCTCTTCTTCTGCTTTCTCAGCCTTTCCTCACAGAAGTTCCCTGGTCGTTTAATGATCCTTGTGGGCCTTTATTTAACTGGGCATTAACTGGGCATAGTACTTCAGTTAGGCTGCTGGAATGTCTGCTTACAGTGCTGAGGGCAGGGGAAGGAGCACCTCCCTGGACCTGCTGGCAATCCTTTGCCTAATGCAGCTCAAGGTAATGCTGCTCTGTCGCTGGGCATGTTGCTGACTCACACGCACCGTGGGTGAGTGGGACCCCTGGGTCCCCAGGTCCTTCTCTGCAAACTGCTTTACAGCTGAGTGGCTGCCAGCATGTACCTGGGGATATTCCTGCCCAAGTGCAGGACTTATACTTTCTCCTTCTTGACCTTTATTTGGTTTCTGTCAGCCCATTTCTCCAGCCTGTAAAGGTCCCTCTGGATGGCAGCACAACCCTTTAATGTATCAGCCACTCCTCCCAGTTTTGTGTCATCACCAAACTTACCAAGGGAACCCACTGCCTCTTCATTGAGCTCATTAATGAAAATGTAAAATAGGACTGGGCCCGGTGCTGACCCTGCTGTGCCCTGGTAGTTACTGGGCTCCCAGCTAGATTTTGTGCCAGTGATCACCACGTGGGCCTGGCTGGCTTTCTGTGTGTCTCAAGGGGAGTTGGTGTTGCACTTGCACATACGTGCTCCATGCTAGACCTGCCTGTAGTACGTGTTTGCAGAACAAACAGATTAAAGGTGTGCTGGTGCTAGTCTCAGTTATACAAGCAGTGTTCACAGTATACAAGTCACACATTCTCATATAAACAGTGCAGGTCTGTTATCTGTGAGTGCCCTACCTGCTGCTGGATCAGGTCCTAAGAATTTTGTGTTGCAATAAATCTACACAACGCCCTCCAATTCTATAGATGTTATTAGTTCTTAGTTTAATATCATCTGTGAATCTCTTTACACTGGAAAATGAAATTAAACTAGTGTCTCTTCTAAGCTCTGCATATTGAGAGTGAAAACTTGTGATTACAGGAAAAAATACTAAGACTAGTAATGTAATTTTCTTCATGCTTTGAATCTTTTTTTAAGCATATACTTTTAAAATATATAAATAATTGCTTTTTATAAGCAAGCATTTTCTAAACAGCCTCCTTTTTAATGCAAAATCCTAAAAATAACTAAAGAGTTAATTTTCTGTTTTCTTGCTTCAGTCTGTATTGTTAATTGCTGCCTTAGATGAGATTATTCACTGTGGGTTTGTTTTGAAAACTGACCAGAAACCTCTTAAAATAATGATTTTATGTCTTAGCATAAATTTCCGCTGAAGGCCTACTTCCCGTATCATCACCAGCCTCTTGTTAGAAGTTTAGTCAGACGTCCTTTTGGTAAGTTTTTTCATAAAGTATTTGCAGCATTATGAATCTGCATGGGTGTATATGTCTTAAAATAACTTAAAAAGGGATAGAGATAACTTTTTGCCATTTCCTTTTTAGGGTGTGTTTGATTTAGCAATTTTAATAATATTAATGTATTTTTCTGCAGGAACATCTGGTTCTTATATAACAATACTGCAGATGTAACTTTAAAGAAAACTAAATCAGAAGTGAATAACAAAGAAAGAATGCATAATTATGTAGGAATGAAGCTATGTTACAGAGATTGTAAAAATACTGCAATCTTCTTGTGTTATAATATCAGTAATTGTCATTATGGAAAAATTCACACGTATTTCACAACAAACAGGCTTTCTGTTTCTCTCTGAGGCTTGAATTTTGATATTTTAGTTTGAAAACCCAACTTTTTTTCAGGTTTCCTATGCATGCATATCAAGAAACCACTGTTCAATTTGGTATGATTTTTTTTATGGACAGTAATTCAAGCTCAGTACAAGAGCCTCTAAAAATGCTACTGCACTGATTAGATATTAATATTGCAGTAGCAAGGGAACATCAGCCTCATTTCAATATTCCTAGCTGTACTTCCTTCCATGGCTTTATCAATGAATTTTGTATGAAACACAGTAATAGGTATTGTTTAAAATTGGAAATTTTAAAATGAAATTTTAAATACTTCATGATAACTGAATCAATTTGGAGAAATCTTACAGCTACCTTAATGCTTCAGTGTTACATTCTAGCGGACAGGCTATGATTTTAAGTGTTTTGTGTTCATCCTTCATCCTCAGAACTCCCAACTACATGTTGGTCTCAACACGTGAAACACATTTCGGATATGCTTAAAGCATTAGTAGAAGATAAAAATGCTAGGTAAGCAGTATAAGATCTTCAAACTTTTTGCAGATCTATTTTTTGTCCTTTGCATGTTAGTTTGTGAAAGGTCATGCCATTTGAAGTCTTTAGTGGCTGTATTTCATCATTTTCTTATTATGCTCTAAGATGGGCTTTATTTTTAAGAATAGGACTTTGATTACTTACTGAACCTGAGCTTTATAGCATCTATCTACCTGGCCAATAAGCCTCTGAGGAAACAAAATCTTGTCATTTCTTCCAACAAATGTCTGGCTGCATAATGGAAATGCTTACTTGTCTATTCTCCCATTTCTCCCTCATAACTTTTAATGCTGTTTTATGAAGGAGCTTGGCTTTCTGCAGGCTTGCACAAATGTCCAAACTTCAAACTTCCTTATTTTCGTAAATATCACTGCCAGACTGCAGTATCATTTTTGTTGTGTTAATCTTTGGGCTGTCACTCCATGTTTCTGACCTGCTGCCCTTGGGATTTGTTTGTCCAGATGAATTATACTTTGGTGGGGGATGTTCTGGGACTATATGAAAGTAATGAAAATACATCTCTATCTGCTGTTGCCTTGTAATTCTTTCTTATAAGGAGTGTGATTAGACCTGACTTGTATAGAGCTAGAATACAAGTTTGCTTAGGTCTGCTCAGAGAGTTAGCTGTCCAGAGAACATTGAACAGCTTTTAAGTTCAAAAAAAACCAAATTAATTTTGATTTTAAACTTGAAATATATCAAAAGAAATATAGAACACCAAGGCCAGCCAGACTTGCAAAACAAGATCATAGAATTGCAGAATCACCTAGGCTAGAAAGAACCTTTGAGATCATCAAGTTCAACCTATGACCTAACATCACCTTGTCAACACCAAATGCCACATCCAGTCTTTAAACATCTCCAGGGACAGTGACTCCACCACCTCCCTGGGCAGCCCATTCCAGTGTCTGATTACTCTTTCTGTGAAGAACTTTTTCCTCATGTCCAACATAAACCTTCTCTGGTGCAGGTTAAGACTGTCGTCTTGTCCTGTCACTGTTGCCTGTGAGAGGAGACCGACCCCCACCTGGCTGCACCCTCCATTGTGGAGAGCAGTAAAGTCTTCCCTGAGCCTCCTCCAGGCTAAACAACCCCAGCTCCCTCAGCTGCTCCTCCTAGGGTTTGTGCTCCAGATGCTTCATCAGCTTGGTTTCCCTTCTTTAGGACTTCCTTCCTTCCTAAATTGAGGGAAGAACTGGACACAGCACTCAAGGTGCCTCACCAGTGGCCTCACCAGTGCCCAATACAGGGGGACAGTCACTGCCTTGGTCCTATTGCTGATACAACCCAGGATGCCCTTGGCCTTCTTGGCCACCTTGGCTCACTGCAGGCTAGTGTTCAGTCTGCCTTTAGAAAGTACCTCCAGATCCCTTTCTGCCTGGCTGCTGTCCAGCCATGTTGTCCCAGTTTTCCCCCTGGGAACTGGAACAAAGATACTTGCAGCCATGCTTGGTCTCAGTTAACTCAGAGGGGCTTTTTTTTTTCTTTTTGTTTCGGAGAGGGACAAAAAAAGCCTTTTTTTTGTTCCCTCCGAGGCCAGGCTGTCTGGTGGTAGCTTCTCACTTTCTGTATGAGCTGCAGTTCAGTGCTCGCCTGTTCATTCCTGAAGTGTGTCAAACCTTTCTGTCCTTGGAGTGTGACCCATAGCTGACCCTGATTTCTTAAAGAAACACATAACTTGAGCTTAGAACAAATAAATAAAACAAATATAATCCATTAATGTATTATAGCAATATAACCATATCTGTTCTCCTTTTGTTGCCCAGCCCTTTCTTGGTTTATATATAGTCTTTTCCTCCCTTTATTTTGAACAGTATGCTAGTTTGAACAGTATTGTACTTGCCAGAATACACTCCTACTTCCTTTAGAACTCCTACAACAATTATGTTTTCTACCAAACCCCTCCCAATTAGAAAGAAAATGGATCTCGCATATTATAAAAACTAATATCCATGAAGAAACCGTATTCAGTTTTCTTTTATTGCTTTATTTCTGATTCTGTATTTTTTTAACTTAATAAGATTTACAGAGGAGAAAAAAATACGGTTACACAGCATATCCTGTTGGTTCTCAGTGCTCTAATTTTTTTATATAGCTTGATTTTTAGGGGTTTTATTTTATACCAAATGTGAATCTTATAGCCAAGTGCTTTCTGTGTCCTTCTAATCAAAAGATTGCCTTTGTGCTGAGATTTATTTTTATATGTAGTACTCTCAGTGAGCAGTGAATGTTACATGACATTTTAAACTAGAAATCAATTAATGAACTTATGGACATTCTGTGGGGGAAAGTCCCAAAAATAGTGAAGGGCCACTTTTGGCAATGGCAGTGGAGCATAGGTGCCATTACAGAGTGGGCAGAAACAGCAGTGGGGATGGAATTGGAGGGTACATGACTCAGAAAAAAGTTCTGTAACGGTAGAAAGTCTTCAAGATAGTAGTAACATCAGCTCCTGGAATTTCTAAGATCTTCTTCCAGCTTCCTTGCAAAGGTGGCACAGCAGCTTTTGGAGTCCCTGGGAATAAGACATAAGAAAACCATCTAATTCTTTCAAGTTTTGCCCAGTTTTTTAGAAATAATTGTTCCTAATTCTTAATCTAGCTGTCCTTCTGTTTGTCCTTCCATGCTTAGTTTAACCTTTTGCTTCTGAGACACCTATCATTAGTTGCATCTCTTTTCTTTAGTTTTCTCTAACTTTAGAGGAATGCACATGAGCAAGTGTGGAAATTAATGGTGGTCCTTTCTTACAGCAATAATCCTTTTGTAAACACCTTCAAAAATTTCATTTAAGAAAACATGAATTTTAACAGTCAGGAAATATACTTTAAAATATACTTTAAAACTTTATATTTAGTCCATCTAAATGTAATTCTTCATTAATTACCAAAAAGCAGAAAATAACCCTGGAAAACAACAGAGAGAAAATGAGCAACAGTATGTTAGAGTGTAATATTTGAGATATGATTTTGAAGTTTTGGAAATCCTGCAGCTGAAGCATATAAAGAGTAGGGATTACTTTTATTATCTTTTCATACATAGTGTTTTGTCACAGTTTATTAGAAGCTGCTGTTAAGGATAGTCTGTTGTACTGTCAAAGTACTGGGTGTGTCTCATTTGATTGTTATTTTAGATAAACGACTAAGTAGTACATGGCTGTATGATTAGCAGGTTAGGTATTCT
Organism: Chloebia gouldiae; assembly: GCA_003676055.1. Lineage (NCBI taxonomy): Eukaryota > Metazoa > Chordata > Aves > Passeriformes > Passeridae > Chloebia > Chloebia gouldiae. The sequence goes on from QUSF01000039.1 coordinate 4,003,076, forward strand.
CTGTTAAACAGTAGTTTAAATATTTTTTAAAGTTAAGTGTCAGCATCCTTTCTAGTTAATTTAAGGCAATGAAAAATGTTAAATAATGAGAAATACTTAATTTTATCTGTGTTGTTTTCCAGTTCTTTCACTGACCTCTTTGAAATTTGGTTTTTGGTTGCTTGTTTCGGAGAATGGCTGGATATTGCAGCAGAACAATTAGTGAAGGCTGCTGTAGAACCAGATCCTGTGCTGTGGCTCCTGGCATTTTACTACTGTCCTAAAAATGAAAATCAACAAAGGACTCAAACAGTGGTGGGTAATGTAGTGATAGTAAGTGGCAATAAGCAGCCAATAGTTTGATTATATCTTATTGCTGTAAAACAAATCGTGCACATCAAAAAAATGAAAAGTATTGATTTTACAAAGTCTCTGGGAATTGTGTCACAGTGGAGAACTTGAAAGTTGTTTTTTTCTGATTTTTTTCTGATTTTCTGATTTTGACATTTAGAAAAGCTTTTTCCTCCTTTTTAAGTATGTGATATAGATTAGCATGCTCTTGGCTTTCTTTTGGATAACCAGGGTGTTTTTAATCCTAAATAAAAATACTCTAGTGATAGTATTTTTAAAATCAGTGTGGCAGAATTCATCATGCCTGTGTTATGGCATCTTCTGAGAAGGAAACGAGAAATCATAGCAGTTGAAACTGTGAAAATACTTAATCAAACACAGTCTTGAATCCTAACCTTTCCAAGCTACTCTGATTTCTTTCCAGTTTTTGGCATGTGGTACAGTAACAAATACATGATAATACCATATGCTGGGCTGGTAACAGGAGCAGTGCTTGAACCTCACACACTGTTCTGCACAAAGAGTGCTGTGCATCTGTGTATGCAAGCAAATACTTGAAAGCCTTTAATTTAAACCTATTGTACAAATCTGAACTAGCCCAAGCAATTGGATATTCAAAGGCCAAATTCAAAAGGCTGCAACTTGTCTAGTTTTCTTTAATATGAAGATGGATTCTGGTGGATTTAAAAATGCAGCTCAGTAGACCACAAGTGTAAAAATCACGCTTTAAATTTACATCTAATGCTCCACATACAACAGTGCATTATGCAATATTTTATTTCCTCTCCTTCCCTGCTTTTCAGATGGCACTACAAATGCAAAATTGCATCTCCATCACCTATAATTTTTTTTTCTCTTACATTTCTCATAGTCTAGGAGCAAGGGGTGGGATGGGTTGGCTGGGAAGGCAAGGGAAGGGTTGGCTGAACAAAGGTTAGAGCTAGTGTGAAGTAAAGAAATCAGAGTTGTTTTTCTAAAAAAAACAACTAGATGTAGTTTTGGGAAAGTAGGAATATATGAGCAGTAAACAAGAGTGATTGAAACTATTGCACTATAGCTGATGATCAGTGTATTGCTCCAACTCCACAGAGTGAAATCTCTTTGTCCCATATATGAAATCATCTCCCTGTGTGTCCCCTATTCCATTTTGGTATTCAGTCATAACATAAGACAAACTTCAGAAACAAAAAAGCTTTTCTGCTGACATCCCATGCAGTGACTCATCTTTTCTCAGAGGTCTGATATTTCTGTTCATTATCATTCTTTTCTTACTATTTGAACTGAGACTTTTCTTTTTTCCCACAGGTTAGGCTATTTCAGAAGGATTCCCACACTTCATGTAAAGCTTTTGCCTTTAGTTAGGTGTTTAGAGGGTTTTTTTAAATTTGTTCTTTGGCAGATTAGCTCTCTTCAACCAAATCAAGTGGTTTCCACCTCAAACACAGCACCTTTTACTAGTTAAGGATTAACATTCCTTGGGAACTTCTGGCAGATGTCAGTCTGGTGTACTTTTCATTCTGTATTATTTTTGTGTGAAAGGTTTGCACTGAGGATTTTGTCTTCCTGCTCTGTACTTTAGGTAACACCTTTATTTTAGACAGAGTGTAACACAAAGTATTTAAATTATTTCAGGAAGAAAAAGGCTATTTTTGCTGTTCACTAGAGTTCACTCATATGTACAGGACTAAAAATTCTGATCCTCAATATTTATTCTTTTGTTGCACTCATACCTTTAGGGCCTGAAACACTGAAGGAGTAAAACTTGGATTTTGGCCCTAAGAATGAGATTTCTAGGGTACATGAGCTCTTGGAGCAGGACTAGCTACTCTCCATCTGCAGTCTCTGGCTCATACGATGCGCAGAGGAATAAAGAATCGTGAGGAATTCCAGTTACCTTTCTATAGATCCTGGTATCACTTGTGCCTCACATGTAGTTGTGGACTTAATGCAAGAATAGCAGCTTTTTCAGACTATATTATGTGAAACTGTTGAAAAGGTAGGTCAATGTCAGACAAATGTCTGAAAAAAATTGTCCCAGTGAATATCCTTGAGAAACAGGTGTTCTTTTCCTTTAGGTCTGCAGTGGTGTATTTTTATATTTTTCCAGCTGATACTCATTTTCATTCCATCTACAAGTTTTTTCAGTCAATTTTGAATACAGTGAACAGAATTATTTTTAGGATTTTTTTACAGTAGTTGCTCATAGTTCTTCTTATAGAAGTGCCAAAATCTTTCCTACCCCCAATAAAAGTTAGGTTTAGTTGTCTATCTCACAACATAAAAACATAAGTTGTAAACTATGCAGGAAGAAGTTAAATCGCATATTCTTACCAGAACATTTTATCAGCCAAGGTCAGACTGCATGGGGATTTAATTGATTTACAGCAGCTATACTGAAATGAGCCCTTTAGGAGCCTTTGTTCTTTTTCCCACAATGTAAAAATCGGACCATGTGCTTCTGAGGGACTTTCTCCATTTCCTTATATTATTTAAAAATGTTAAAACCTGGCTTGATGCCCTGTCTGCTTCATTTGTAAGACCAAAGTTAAAAAAAAAAGGTCCATTTTGTCCACCTTTTTGTGTGTGTAAAAGAAATGTGTTACAGCCCTTCCTTTCCTGGTTTTCCTGCTGTTTAAACTCAAACTTTTTTTCATGTTTGAGTTGTTTCTCTGGGGATTTAGGTTTTTTAGTGAATAAATCCAAAATAAAATTCCATAGATTTGACCTTTACTCTTCTCTGATCCTGCACCCTTTGAAATTATTTCCTACAGGTAGAAGCTCAAGCAGTCTACAATCATCTAATGATGCTGTTCAACTGTGCAGACCTTTCTGTGAAAGACCTGGAGGCTGCTGTACAGAGGGTGACAGACCCAGAGCTGTGTTGTAACCAGCGATTCACAACACATCTTCTGACCAGCTTCTTGCTCTTTTCACCTGGTGGACATAAGATTGCCCAGGAATGTATTTGCCATGTAAGTGTTTCTTCCTTTTTTTTTCAGGTTAACTTAAATACATACTTATTTAACTATTTTTGATTTAAGTTTCTACCTCTTAATAAAGAAAACACATAACAGAGGATTAAAGGAGACTGTGACTACAACAGCCATATCTAACCTGCTACATACCTATTTCAGCTACAGTTAAAATATTTTCTGTTTACTTCTTGATCTCACTGACAGGATTACTGTTGTGACTGTACAGATGCAGAAACAGCTGAAGTAATAGCTTGCATTTAAGGGATACCTACAGTTCATTTACAATGATATAGATAGTATGTGCTAACATTTTGATTTTCCAAAAAAACCACTCCCTAAATTATCCAGCTACTGCAGACACAATGGAACTCTCTTCTCACTGTTTTCCATTGGGTGGAACAGCTGGTTACTAGGTCTTAGCGTTGATGTGGCAGAAGCTTAGTTGGCAAAACCACTGAAGAAAACAGTGCAGTAATTGAGAGAGAAGGAGAAAATGAAGAGCTAAGACAGCATCTCTTGAGGTATAAAAAAAGATGAAGAGTAAAAGGCTGGAAGCTTGCCACAGTATCTTCCTGTTGGTAATGACAGCCAATACAGCTTCAGGTATATTGGGGCAAACTATAAAATGTATTTGTGTTACTTAAGATAAACAGTGCTATTTCAGTGTAGGATTCAAAATCCAGTATCAAACCATATTCTTGTAAGAAGTGCATGCCCCCTATGGAAGCAGGTCTACGGCCAGTGTGTAGTTTTACAATTTCAAAAAGTTTTTCCATTCAGCAGCAGTGTGGTCTTATGTACAGATCTGTACAGGGTATGTGGCATGTGTAAGGCATCTGATTTTCTGACACAACTGGCTGACTAAAAAGACATAACATTTTTTCTTTAAGAGGAGAAGGTATTTCTCACATCCTAGGGTGCAAGTTCACAAATGATCAGTTCTCAGCATAAGAATGTAATGATAAAATCTGGGGGGGTTGTATATATTTTTACAGACTGCTATTTCTAGTTTCTCTTCCCGAAGAGAGTGCATATGTTGAGCTGTGATGCCGTAATGTACTAGCCTGCTACTTTAAATCCCTCCAGGAGGACCAAAGGCAATCTTCTGCTTTTTTATAGATAGCAATATAACTAACTTTCAAAACTCTAAATATTTCCCAGTGCAGAGTGGTCATGAACTGTTGTAGGCCAGTTTGTTGGTTTATCAGTCTGATTAATTTTGACTGTAGCTGTATAATCACTAATGCTAGCTAGGCTCTCCATGTGATTTGAATGGGACTAAAGGCAATATATGAAAGGCAGAATGGTGTGGAACTGATTTGGGATGCATGGTTCTTTTTAGCACAGTAAACTTTGGGTTTAACACAGCTGATGAGGAATCAAGTCCCTCCTGATCTGCAAAAATTAGGGTCTGCAACTTAGGGTCTTTTCCTTCTTTTTGTCGTCTTTTGGGGGAGGTATTTATTTTCCCTTTTGAAATCTTTACAGAATTGAATTGTCTCTCCAAAGACACACAGAACCTTCATGTACTGTTAGTTCTTTTCTATGGCAATGACTTACAAATTGTTATCCTGTCTATCCATTTGGGTTTCCTTTAAAAACTTTCTGGCCTCTTGATCTGTTTCACTTAAATTTGAGACAACAACAGAAATCTCAAAGTTGCTCGGATTCACTGGGATGTATGAAAAGAGATACCTTGGGCGGAAGCCTTGGGTTCTCACATACTCAGTGGTGAGGGAAAAATCTGTTTCTCTTGCAACTATTTTGAAGAATTCTTAGTATTTAGCAACATAATTGCCAAATTTAACTTTTTGTGTTTCAGATTACTGAGATAACTGATACAAGCAAAGAAGTTCATAACCTTCTTATCCGTACTGCACACAGATTTAACCATAGTGGAGAAGAAAACCAAAGGACTGCGAAGCTGCTGAATGAACTTCTTCAAAAACTTACATTGAAAGTTTAAAATTTTAATGTGATACATTTATCAAATCAACAAATTAGGTCTTTACCCAGGTGTCAGATTTCTATTAGCATCTGCCTCTGCAGGTTACCAAGGGCAGAAAGATACCTATACAAACTACAGCTGCTCATTTATATTACCTTCATCTATATTGAAAAATAATCTGTTGTTTGGAATTATTAAACTTTTGAAACATAGTAGTAAATATTAAAAATGCTTGAAAATTTTGTTCTGAGTACTGTCTTTAACAAGAGACCTACATCATCATCACTCATCTCCTTCTTGTTTATCTGGTTGATGATCAGTTTTTTTTTTCCAAATTACTAATGTAGGGTGTTTTAAGCAAGTAATATCCAATTGCTTGATTGGTAAGTTGTTACTCAAATGCTTTTTTCTGTGCTTCTGCTTTTATGAACTTAATGATGATCTCAAGTGATTCATACTGTTCTTAGGAAATCAGTGAGTGCTATTTCCTGAACTCTTTCCTTATTTTCGAAAATGTTTCCAAAACAATACTCTTCCCAGATTTGCTAAATGTGGGGGTTTTTCAATACTGCACCTATAACAGGATAGGGTTCTCCTCCAAGTATTAGACTAATAGTTGTTTTTTGTCAACAGATACTGCAGGTATAAAATTGCTTGCACTTAACAGTGTGTGTGACTGATGCTATTATTTATTAAATTAAGAAATATGGGGCTTTTATTCAGACAAAAGTGGGCAAGCTAGACAGAGACATAAGGACATTTCCCAGTTTTAAGGGACAGATTTCCTATAACGGTTGCAACTCATTGCCTTCATTTTTGTGTCCAGCAGTTATTTGCTTACTTCTTTGTTTAGGTTTTTTGTCTCCTGCAAAGAGCATAAGCAGGTAGCAATGGCTTATGTTTTTTTATCCTTAGGAAAGTATTTTCCCTTAAAGTTTTGTGAACCTGTCTCTAGCTTAACTAGAAAAATAAGCATAGAGAATAGTTGTAATAGAGAATCATAACTTTCTTTGGTAATTTGTTCTCCTAGATTACTTATGTGTAATGCCAATGCCTGTGCTATGCTACTCAAAGATGCTACCTGAAATTTTGTTCTTGCATATAAAATCCAAGACATGTATCTCAAATTAATAAAGCTTTTTAAACGTAGCCTTTGTTTTTGAGCAAGAGGAAAGAAAAACAGTGTACTTAGTGTCCTTTGGCTGTAAGAAGTGGAAAGATATTTTCTGTTATGCTATTAACTGATTTCTTACAATTTTGTTCCCAGTGAGTCATATTACGGAAGTTACATGCCATCTCAGTTAGTTTGCTAGTGAAAAAATAGCAAACACATAATGTATGTCTGCAAAGAAAAGGTTGTTTTTCTCTTTATTGATTAAAAATATTTTTAAATGAAAATTCAGAAATAATTAAGTAGCAAATTTTCTGTTGTTAAATAGACATATCTAAAAAACTAAAATCAAGCAACCCATTTTTCTGTTCCCTGAATACCATAACTGAAAAGCATGAGATTAAACTAAATTATTTTTTGGTCATAAACTCAGAGGTATTTGTCTAGTGGAAACAGATGTGGAGTGCTCTATTTAGAATGATAAATGATCTAAAATTTTAATCCAAAGGAAGAATGATTTTTTTTGTTCCCGTTTTTATTTTTGTTTGGTTTTTTTTGTTTGGTTTTTTTTTGTTTTGGTTTGGTTTGTTTGTTTGTTTGTTTTTTGTTTACTGTCTAATCTGATTGCTGGATGTGAGGCTCTTTTGTTGTGTTTTCTCCATATTGTGCCTATATGTAATTTTAACTATGTAGAAGAAAGATTAGCAACGAATTGCAATATCTAATTCTTGCAGATTAATTAGGTGAATGATATGGGTATTATATTCAGATGTGTATAGCAGTTTTTGGATAGGTATTTTAAAGTATCTTTTCTTTATCAGTGTTGTTATTTTTCCATTTACAAGTTGCATGAAAATTCATTTAACAAAATCAATATGCTGATAAACGAGGATAAATCAATTCAAGCAGGAAGGAAATGTACAATGAAGGCAGTTAAAACCCAAAATTAGTAGTGAATTGATATAATCTTGTTTTCTTGTATTGGTTTTGTAAGAAAAACTGAATTATTTAAATACTAAGGAGGATTTGCTAGTTTCAGGAGGCTCTAAGGAAGAAACCTAATTGATACTGTCTGTAACTTAAAAAAACTACATCTGTACTGGCTCTTTTGCTGTTTTTAGCATAGTGGTTATAAATTGTTGGTATTTCTTTTTCCTTACTCTTTCCGTATGCTTGAATTATGATCTAACTTTGATAGAAGCTGTGATTTTGTGGGATGTTGAAATTACTTCTGTTAGTTTGCCAGTGGAAGGCTACAGCTTAATTTGGTAGATCTGAGTAATGGAAGATTCCTCATACGGTGACTTCTGCATTATCCATCCAATGTGCATCTTTTCCTCTGTAATTGCTGCTTTCTGGAAATGTTCTCTGGGGCCTTCAAGGCTGTACTTCTTTGCTGAGCCAGCCAAGAAATAGATTGTTCCCTTGCATTCTAGGTGCAGCACACACCCTGGTTCTGGACAGTATGTAAAGAACTTTTCAAAACTGTTCTGCTCCAAGGCATTTTTTGAACAAGAATACAGACAGTAAATTTTACTTCTTTGTTGAGTATGCTTCTTTCCAGTCTAAGACTGTGAAGTTGGAGGTTTTTGAATTCTACAAACTTTGCTGCATGGTGCTGGGTGGTTTCTGTGGATTTTCTTCAGGCAGAAAAAAAGGCCATTTCTGTGGCTTTTATTCAATCAAGATCTCAGTACAGTGCCTACACAAAGCAGAATGCATTTTATTTTGTCATGTTGTTGTCACATATTGCAATTTAGCTGACCAACAGTAACATTTATTGTATTACTTCTAGCATTTGTGCTTAAGTTTCTGTACTCTCAGCATTGTAAGTGGCAAGAGGTGTTAATAGACATAGTGAGTTAATATTTGTTTCAGTGAGGTGAAAACTGTGATAAATATTTGGCTTGGCAGGGATATAGTTCAAAAAATCTGAAGCATTAGCATTATAGAAGTATAAGATAAAACACCTAGCACAAATTACTTGAGGTTACTAAATAAAATACATATTTACACCGTTTCATTGCTGTGTTATCTAATGTCAGAGTAAAGTACCTAATATTCTGTGGAATGAGTAATGTCATACTCAGTTAAAATGCAGTTTTCTACTAGACCCAGTTTTGAAAAGTCAAAACCTGGAATGTTACAGGAGGAGTTCTCCCCAAGCATGTGTTTGAATTTTTTATGCTTTCCTGATAGTCTGCAATGGCTTTCTTAAGCAACCAGCATGTTTTGTTGGGCAACACCAGTAGTCAGCCACTGTAGCTGAAAGCTCTGGTGCCAGAGGCATCCCACTAGCACTTCATTCATTGCAGTGTTCAGATGTGTGCTGCTTGAATCCACTTCTCTGGCAAGTTATCCTTATTTGTGATACAAGTTTTTCTTAAATGTGTGCCTGGATTTAAAAGATGTGCTCGTGGTAGACATTCCATTTGCTGCCCTGGTAGAGAGAAGCTTTATTCTGTGAATTGGCTGTTGGGTGGTCTGTTCACTAGTGAGGCGTTTCCCTTGCTTGCACTGGCACTTGCTTTAACCAGCTCTGGCTGCTGGGAAGGAATAAACCTCACAAGATCCTTCTGATGGCTTGAGTGTGCTCACTGTTGTCTGAGCTGCCAAGGGATAGACACTGGACTGCTGTCAGCCACTGAAACAAAACTTAGACATGTCAGCTGGCTCTAGCTGAGTTGTAGTGATGTTGTTCATAGGCAATGGTGGTGCTTTAGTTTGCATTCTGTATTCTTGCATGTGTGTGAAGGGAGGCAGTGACAAAAAAGTTAAAACCCAACATGTTTATGAAACTCAGCTGTAGGAGCTTAGCTGTGATTTTAATATTCAGTACTGATAGAAGCAACAATTCCATACATGATATTCCATTATCCTGCATATCAACAAGTAGCAGAAAAAAAGTCCAGCATTAGTGTCTTCAATAGGTCTGTATATTTAACTAACTTCACAGCTCTTACTGCTTTAAAAGCCTCTTTCATAACTCTTCTATACTATGTCAGATGATGGGCTGATGTAATAAAAAAGTAGACCCTCAGAAACAATGACCCTCTCTTTTCTGTCCTTTTCAAGAAAAATATTTGTTAGGCCCATGAACTTCTGCAGACGCATAACTGCCATCTTGAAGAGATTGTGGTTTTACATATTCTTGATTAAAATTGTGAATTGCACTGTTGAGATGTCTCCTGTGTATGTGCCAGTTAGCCTGGATGTACAGTTCACTCCTTAACATTTTATGTCTTAGTTTGCGAGTTTATTTAAAGGCTTCCAAAATAGGTGCATGCAATATGTCATTTGCCTGCTACTGTTAAAAGTTTCCTTAATATTTCACATATGAGAAAGCAGCTTCTGTTTGTTTTGACTAGTGATTCCGTACCTTCTACTATGTATAGGTTTTCTGAAAATAGGACTTCAGCTTTTTTATTTCCAACTAACTTGTAATGGTAGCTGGCAATACAGATTTCCTGTTTGTACCATTGTTCCCTGTAGAGACTACCAGTAACTGTTTAAGTGCTTTTAATCTCATGACTGGGCCACACTTCCATATCGGCTTCAGATGTCTGCAAATAGAGAAGGAAAAGCCAGTATCACATTCCATGGAAGAGGACAGAAGCCTTGAAATTAATTTGTGAGATGGAAACTGGTGATACGTGTCTGTGAACTCAGGTGCTTTGTGAGTTTCTAGTAGGGAGGATCAATAGCAGCATCTTTTCTGGAAACGTAAGAAAAGCGTCACTGTTTTTTCCATGGATCAGTAAATTTCTCCAAGTTCATTGCAAACCCCACTATTACATTTCAGCTTTCTTTTCTTGTGTGTTTGCTTCTTTACTGAAGTACAAATGGCCAGTGCTGAGCAATTTGCTGCACAGGCACACTTTTCAGGCCAGACAGAATTGCTGTAGCTGCTTTCTCTGGCTTGTCCTAGGCCAGTGGATACAAGTATCAAGCCCAAACCTTGCAATTAAGCAACAACATCTGTTAAGGAAAGATAATTACATTGGGATTTAAAGTCTTCAGATGACAGCTGTTGACTATTTTTCATCGTGGCTCTTCTGATCTTGATTTCATGAGTTCTTCTGCTCGTTGTATTGGCAGAGCAAGCTCCCACATGTGTCTGCTCTTTAGGCAGAAGCATTGCCTTTTTTTTTCTTCTCTTCCTTTCTGGCCAGGATCCAAGATCAATCTACAAATGGTAGATGCAGTCTCTTTATTTTTCTTTTGTTGTTTTTACTTTTAAAATGTAATACCCTAAACCTAAGTAAACATCATAGAATGGAGTTTAAGAACTTGCCTATAAAATCAAGTATGGGCTGAATATCTGTTTTTCTGCTGAGATCCTTCACTCACAGATTTGTGTCTAACCACCAGAAATTCTGTAGGTCAGTTGTTCCCTGCCCTGATTTCTTCAGATTCGGCAGACTTGTTGTAGAAGAATGAAAGAACATAATTTGGTATCCATGCTGTCCCCCCTCTGCTTCAAAAATCATGCATTTGAACAGCCCAATTGGTGCACCACTTAAATGGTTAACATGGATTTTGGACAGTTCCTCAAAATGCATTGTAGAGTCTGGAATCCACATAGATTTAAAGAAAGTATAAGAAGAACTGCTGTGTGACATCCTGCTGTGGCGCCATTTTCATAATTTTCTTATTAATTTAGTTTCTTTTGTGAATCTGAAAGACAATTTAGCTCATGATTTTTCAGACATTCAGGGAATAAACAAGAGGAAGAACCATTCAGAAGGTTCTTCATGACTACACTGGGTCCTCACCACCACTAAAGCATAACCAAAAAGCACAGTCTTTAATAGCTGTATTTTAAGACAAAGTGGGGAATAATTTTTGGTTTTTGCATGTTAAAAACCTGTGGTTTTGATGCTGAATTCCCTTGATGCAAAAATACAGAGCTACACCAGCTTTTAGCATTGACCTTCGTTCTGTGATGTAGAACTTTCCTCAGCATCATATCTGCCGTTCAGTTGATGCTGGCATTACTTCATACTGGTAACAGTGAATCAACTAGCTTAATAAATAAATAAGACTGGTCTTTCTATTTACTTAGTCTGGATGCTTTCTAGTTTCCATTCCTTCCTTCCAGCCATCAAGTAAGAAGTTTACGTTCATGTGATTTGATTGAAGAAAGGAGAGCCAAGTGCTGGGTAGAACGTGTGCGCAGAAACTGTAAAATGTCAGTAGGTGGACTTTCTTGTTCTTGTATAAAACTGACAGTCTTGTGATTACTTATCTGACTCTTCATCTGTATAAAGAAGTGTGCTAGTTTAGGCTTAGGTAGAGTTAATTTCCTTCTCAGAGGCTGATGCGGGGCTGAGTTTTGTATTTGTGTTAAACACAGGGTTGATAATAAAAGAGCTGGTTTTGCTGTTGCTGATCAGGACTTTCACAGAGCCATGCTGGGGAGGAAGTTGGGGGTGCATGGGTAGTTGGGACAGAACACAGCCGGGACAGAACACAGCCAGGACAGGTGATCCAAACTAACCAAAGAGATATTCCAGACCATGTGACATCATGCTCAGGATATAAAGTGGGGGAGCATGGAGGAATGGGGAACATTTGAAGTGGCAGTGTTTGTCATCCCAAGTCACTGTTATGTGTGATGGGGCCCTGCTCTCCTGGAGTTGGCTGAACACCTGCCTGCCCATGAGAAGCAGTGAATTAATTCCTTGTTTTGCTTTGCCTGTTTGCATGGCTTTTGTTTTCCATATTAAACTGTCTTTATGTTTTCTCACATTATCCTTCCAGTTGTCTCCCTGATCCTGCTGGTGGGGGAGTGAGCAAGCATCTGCAAGGGATCGGCTGCTGGGGTTAAACCATGACAAGGAAAAAAGGATCAGCATTTATGTCATACAATTGCTTTTTTTTTTTTTTTAATACTCAAGCAAACAGGAATAATGTTTTCCCTCAGCTAAAGGGAAGCTTATTTAAAAGCCTTCATATATAGTCAAAAACAACTAAGAGATTATAATGAAAACAGGGCATGATGGGCAGTTTCAGCACAAGTGATTACACAATCTTAACGTTGGTTTTGCAGGGTAGTATTGCCATGTTACTGATGGAAACAAAGATGGCTGTAGGAACATGTAGCCTGTGTGCAGGGACATGGTGGCTGGAGGGGCATGTGAAGGGTGGAATGAGGGAGAAGGGGCACTCTGATTCTCTATATTAGGGAGCAAGATAAAAGTTAAGTACTTTTCAGGTGTAAAACTGAATAAATAGGAATAAAACTTTAATTGGTCATGCTTGGCAATTAAATAGGTGAGTTTCAGGCACAACAAGGAACAGATGCAGACTGGAGTAAAATGGTTGCTGAGATGTTGTAATTTTTAGTTCTATTGTACTTGCAGGACTTGACTGTGTAGGAGGTACAGTTATACAGCAAATAACTTTTTCTACCAAATATAAAAATAACCAAGGGACAAAGTTACTGTGAAGAAACAACTTGAGGTTAAAAATGTTTTTTTTTTAAAAACATGTTTTTTCTATGTGGTAGATGATGGGCACTGTAGTGCCTTCAGGATTAAAGATGAAGTGAATCACATTATGGTGCCAAGCACCAGCTTCTCAAAGTAGCCTGTTTAGATGCAGTCAGGATGGCTGGGGATAATGCCAGTGGCAAAGCAGCCAACACTGGCTTGTGAACAAAATGTCTCAGATGGAGCTTCAGCAGAGAGCTCCAGTGCTGAGACAGCAGTCCCAGCAAGCCCGAGGAAAGGCCTGGATGTAGTCAGAAATAGGCAGAGATGACTGAAGTGAGCTACATTAACTAAAGGGTGCAGCAACGTCCAGCTGCTGCTCAGGGCCATGTGAGAAGACAGCAAAGCTGTCATCTCTGCAGTAGGGCAATGAGCAAAGCCAGGATTTCGCAGATTGTTCTGTGGACATTACTACTGGGGTACTGTGCTAATACCAAGGGGTGTCAGTTGAAAACCAAGTTCTGCTTTCTGATGTGTAAATGATAATGTAAAAGAAATTTTTACAGAACTGCAATTTCTGCATGCTTTCAAGGAACAGAGCAAAGGCCTGTTATTCTTCTAGAAAGCAGGTATATTTTAGCATTATAAAATATTAATTCTGTGCAGAGAATATGCACTTTTAGTTTATATCACAGCTAATGGACAGATGCAGTTAGTCTCCCAAGGATTGTGCAAATGTCTCAATTTTTTTAAGCACTGCCATATTTCACCAATCTAAAATGTCAGCTTGGCAACAGGTAAGATTTTAAAATGAATTTTCCAGTATATTGTGTCCAGAGAAACAAAGGAACATAGCCATATCAGTGTATATGGTCACTTCCTATTTTGTTTATGTATACTTATGAAATTCTAGATGAGTCAGCTCCTCTGATTTGTTGCTTCCTTGTCCTTTCTTGCAATTTTTTTTCTGTTGATTAGTCTGGGCATCAGCGATTGAGGCTGGGAAGAGAAATGCACTCAGGTGTCTGGTGGAATCTTTGACTGTTATAGAAGACATCAGACATGACTCATGAATACTGGGAACTCTAGCACAAAGGTAGATATTTTATAGCTTTAAAAAACCACAAGATACACTATTAAAAGGACCACAAGATGTATTAATTTTGTTTTTTTAGATACTAAGAATTAGCATTGTGGAATAGGGTTTTCAGTGAATTAGAGTATGGTTTTGTGCTCAGTATGTGGGTGTATTTCAAATGTTACTCTTAACCTTAGTACATTATTATGTGAATGTTTTATTCAAAGTAAAATACAATTAAGTTACTGGTAAAAATTTGAATGGCCTTAGATAATTGATGTACTACTCTTAAATCATGTATAGTGAAATTGAGACCTGCTGCAGCACGCACATATCTAAGCTGGCGCTTGCCTGCAGTACGGGGGCCTGGAAGGTGTGAATTTTCCAGATATTTACAGTCCAGTTTCTGCATGGAAAGAATCTACCCCAAACTAGTAGAGCCTTTGGAACATAATGGCTCATGGTAACTCATAGTACCACAAGCATAATGGTACATGGTTACATGTACCATCATGGAACATAATGCCTCTTGGTTACATGTAACATGTAAGAATCAGCTGCTTGCTGCTTCTTACAAAAGCATCACAGTTTCCTCCCACATACCTCTGTATGCAGAGAAGCCTACAAACCAACACCTAAAGTTTTCTGTAGTACAAATACCAGTTCTCAAGACTTTCATCAGCTGTGGAGATGAATTGGCTGACCACAGTGCTCTGCATTATACATCTTAATTCTCCATATAACTTTTTTTATTCGTTCTGGTAGTATCCCTTTTCATAGTGCTTTTTATATGTCAGAAATCCTTACGGTCCTTATGCCAACTTGTTTCCTCAAGCCACCCACTTGCTGCATTTCCAGTCAGACCTTTTGTTTCCAGACCATTTTCCTTCCCTATTTTGTGTGAGGCATGGACAATAGGGTACAACTAATTCCCTTCTAAAGGAGAAGTCACAGAGACAGCAGCAGCTGCAACCACCTCCCAGCAAAGCTGCAGACAGAAAGCAGCTGTCAGCAAAATGGAGTGTTTTACTCTGTACTTGCAGCAGAAAGTGTATGGCAAAGAAGGAAAGCATTGCCACTGAGGGGCTAAGGGATTCCAGGGCCACTCCCTTGTTATGGTCTGCCTTTATTCTGAAAAAGTAGACCAGCATGATGGTAATCCTTGCCTAACTATATAGATACAGTTTTAATTTTTCATCTGGCATTATGTTTCAGAGCTGAAAGGTACATCCAGAAAAGAATCACTGAGATCCTAACTAGATGCTGGCCTGATCACGTAAGTGGGAGACAGTCCAGCACTGGGCTTTCTAATGCTATTCAGAATAACATTACCACTGTGTTTGGAAAAGACTAAATTAGGGATGGGAGGGGAGGAAAAAACCCTACAAAATGCCATAATTTATTCAGATGGGGCTGCCTATGAAAGAAGTAAATGAAACCTAAGGGCAGAGGCACATCTATATAGATGCCTGTGTTGTCATAACCACATACAATCATAGAATACACTGAATTGGAAGCGACCCACAAAGTCCCCTGAGTCCATCTCCTAGATGGAAGTATTGTTTGAAAAGATATGACTTCCTGTAATGATTTAGGTACAGGAAGTTTGGAAATAGATTTTTTTGTTGTTTACTTTTATTTGCTACAAGATTCTGCAACTTCCTTCTGTCGGGAACTCAATATAGAAACACCTACCTGACAGAAAACCGTAAGGTTGGTGGTTTGTTGGTTTTTTTCTGTTAGGCTTTTGATAGGGCCTTACATGTGCAGGACCTACTTACTTCTCCAGTGGGATCCCTACAAATCTATGAGGCCTGATAGGATTCATCCAAGAATCCTTCCAGAGCTGGCTGATGTAATCATAAAATGTCTCTTTTGAGTGGTCTTGGGAATCCAGAAATCCCAGCTGACTGGAAGCTGGTAAATATTTGTCCCAATTTTCAGGAAGGGAAGGAGGACCCAGGAAACTATAGGTTTGTCAGTCTCACCCCAGTGCCTGATAAAGTTATGGAGAAGTTTATTCTGGGGGTACTGAAAAGCACCTGAAAGAAAGCACAGTCATTGGTCACTTGGTTTCCTTTCATGACATGATAACCCACCCAGCTGGCCAAGGGAAGCCAGTAAAGTTTTTGATACAGTCTCTCACAGGATCCTTCTGGACCTAATGTGCAGCCCACAGTGGGATAAACCCATCATGGGATGGGTGAGCAGCTGGGTCATGGGTCAGGCACAAAGGGTCACAGTGAATGGGGTGACATCAGACTGGGGACCTGTCACTGGAGGGGCTCCACAGGGCCCCATCCTCGGCCCTCTGCTCTTCAACAGTTTCATAAATGACCTGGACACAGAACTGGAAGGGATACTGAGCAAGTCTGCAGATGATACAAAACTGGGAGGAGCTGTTGCCCCCCTCCAGGGCAGGGAGAGGCCCTGCAGAGAGACTCCACAAATCAGGGGTCTGGGCAATCACCAACCACACGAAGTTCAACGGGAAAGTGCTGGATCCTGCATCTGGGATGGGGCAACCCTGGATGTATGGACAGACTGGGAATGAGATGCTGTAAGCAGTGCCATGGAAAGGGACCTGGGGGTCCTGGCAAGTTGAACGTGGATCAGCAGTGCCCTGGCAGCCAGGAGGGCCAACCCTGTCCTGGGGTGCGTCAGGCACAGCATCACCAGCCAGGCAAGGGAGGGGATTGTCCTGCTCTGCTCTGAGCTGGGGCAGCCTCACCTCCAGTATTAAGCTATTAGAGAGGATCAAAAACATGGTGAAGGATCTGGAGGGGAAGCCATACAAAGTGTGGCTGAGGTCACTTGGTCTGTTCCGCATGAAGACTGAGGACAGACCCCACTGCAGGTACAGCTTCCTCATGAGGGGAAGAGGAGGGGCAGGCACTGATCTCTTCTCTGTGGTGCCCAGTGACAGGACCCCAGGGAATGATCTGAAGGTGTCTTGGGGGAGGTTTAGGTTGGGTATTTTATGGGTTCCTCCCCCAGAGGGTGTTTGGGCACTGGAACAGGCTCCCCAGGGAAGTGGTCACAGCACCAGCCTGACAAGCTCAAGAAGCATTTGGACAATGCTTTCAGCAGATGGTGTGACTCTTGGGGATGGTGCTGTGGAGGGCCAGGACATGAATTCAATGATTTTTGTGGGTCCTTTCCAACTCATCTTATTCTGTGATTCTGTAAATAATTATAGGGTTAGATGGTTCACTTCCAGTGCTCTTGACATGATTCAGAAGGGTGGTGTTTATATCATATTAATGACCCTACTAAACAATACATACATAAGTCTCCTAAGCTCTCTGATGAGTTATGGTGACCGTAACTGTTCAGTGCCACCATCAGCTTTCTTCTTCATCTGGAGCCTCACTCTATAGCATAATGCTTGTATTAGCAACAAAAGGCCTCATAAGCCCTGATGAAGGGCAAGGACTGCCACCTCTTGCCATTTTTTAGGGGTTTTTTTTGTTTCTATTTTATTTTCTGTTCCTTTTCTCAGTTGCTACAATGCATGATGAGTCATGAAGTTGTAGTGAAGGGAAATGTTCAAGTTAATACTGCTGAAGCAGACTGTAGGAACTGTAGCAAACAAAACAAACTACTGCTGTGCTCAATATTAAAAAAATGACAAGTAGATATTTTGAAAGGAGAAAAATTTGGTATTATTTTAAAAAGTGTGTAGTATCTTACATGCCCTGTAGCTTTAACAGTACTGGCTATGAAGAAGCCTAGAATGTATTTGATTTCTGCATATTTTGTGCAAGAGTCTTACCCAGCTTTGCATATTTTTCCTTACACAATGAAAAAGGCAAAAAGCAAGCTGGTAGCCTTTGCAGAAAAACCTGAAAAATGAAGTGTAACTCTGTTATGAATGGGATCTTGTAATAACTGTGTCTGTGAGAGTCACTACATTAGAAGTCATTCTGGTGCCTTAGTGCCTTCTTGGACAATTTTCTAACTCTTACTGCATTTGAAAGAACTTGCTGAGTGTCCCTTAATTCAGGTTGTGACACTGTATGTCTGCAAAGGGGGAGGTCAGAAAATGAGGTGACGTGAAAAGGAACTGTACTCTTTGTACTGAAGACACTCTTGAGGCAGGCTTATACTTTGTATTCTGAGGCTAAGAACTTTAAAAAAGAATACCCCATTTATTTTTCTCATCATCCCTTAAGTGATGAGTTCCAGGTGCTCCTGCTGCAAAAGAAGGAATGGAGTCATTCTTCTTCCCATGTTTTTAAATTATGTTGAACCACAGTGCAATGGAAAGACTATATGTACTTGAAAAAAATAATTTATTTTGATAATTTTATTATTATCGAAGAGGATTTGATATAAAACAATAGAGTACAAGGGAAATAAGTTCACAGATTTTTGTGAGTTAAATTCTTAACTCTCTGAAATGAACAATTAAGATGTCTTCTAATAATGTAAAGATTCATTGATCCGGGAAGAAGAGATACACTTGACATACCATTGCAAAAGAAACACCACAAGGGTATGAAAGACACTTCCAGAAAATGGGAGGTCTGACATTTCTAGTAAAAGTTAACTTAAACATGACAGAGAGAGCATGATGATCTTTGTTTTTTCTTCTGTCCCATCCCATCACCAGGATGATGTCAGGTAACTTTCCAGTTTATTTCTGCTTCTCTCTAATCTTATGAGCCCCCCCGCCCCAGACCCTGCTGATTTTATACTGAGGTTTTTTTAATATGACATAGAAGTTACAAACAAAATTGTAAGTACACAAGACAGTTCCATCCATTTTCAGAATGCCCAAATTAATAAAGTTGTTTAAATCAAGAATCTTTGGCATCTGCAAATCAGAATGATTGTATTACCAAAACGCAAGGATAAATCCCAAAATTCTTATATCAAAGAATTACCTAGAGTCAGAGTAACTTGTGTGTATGTATAGTTTGTTTTGTGTGCATGTGTTCTCAGTTACAGTGGACCTCTAGAAGTACAGAAAGGTAAATATTTCTGTCAGCTGATTGTTTTAGCAGTCACATAATCCTTCCTTTGATGTCCTGGGTCAATGAAATCCTAGTACCATCGGGGTTTAGTAGAAGATCTATTAAAAGAGTTGTCTGTGATCTTTCCTGCAACGGAAACAGCATTTAAAGTTATTACTCTGTCACAATGAAGGAATATCTGTGCAGTCTTGATTGCCCCAGCTTTCCAAACTGAGTTATATTTTAAGTTACCAGTAGACTGTAACTGTAGCTACAGAGTTAACATGATCTCTTTAGCTTCCTAAAGCTACCACAACAAGGTCTGGAGAAGACAGGGAGGGATCCATGGTGGAAGCACTAACTCTCTTGGTTATTAGCCAGTTACCCTGAAAATAACGTTGGAGGCAAGTTACCACAGCAATACTGTGTGATGGTACATATCCACATACCTTCTCATCTTTAGCCAACAGTCCTCTTAAACAGTACTGAGGTAGCTTTTCCACCTTAGGCCATTTATTGTCTAACATCAGGATATCATTATGTGTACTGATTCAGTTTTTGAGAGAAAACAGCAACATTTCTCAAAGGCTCTTAGGAAAGGTACATCTTGTTTTTTGCTCTAGGGCTCGACTCCTGTTCCTGCTGAACTGAGCCAGTGTGTAAAATCAGAACTGATATCAGCTCAGTAGGCACCGGAGGACGGGTCCATCAACAGCCTGGAACAACAGCAGCAGCTGTAAGTTGTTTCCGACTGGAGCTGCCACCATTTCCTGCAAACAACACAGAGTGCTAAGCTAAAACTGCAGAGAGGATCATGACAGTATCCATTAAAGAAAATACTATAAAACAAAAGCTTTATTGACAATTTCAGGTTAAAGTTACAAGCATTATTTCCTCTGACCTTTAGGAAAGCATGGTAACCAAATTACTGTAGGCAATACCTTACATTTGCAACTACACTGAGAATTTAAGGAGCACTATTTATTCTCAACTAAAACTAAAAGTCTTTGTTCCTTCCCAGGTTGCCTCTGCGTCTTATTCTCCATACACTGAACCTTGGACACGCGCATTCATCACAAATCTGCTCTCTCAGCAGCAAGGGATCTCAGCCAGCAAACACCCTCTGCCCTGCAGAGAGTCTCCTCTCCCTTCTCTTCAGGTGCAGAACTTAGCCACTGTGAACAAAGAGGAAAACAATCACTGTTCACCAATCAGCTAAGCTCTGCACCTCGCCAGAGAGATCTCGGTCTCAGCAGAGATAGTTTTCGGAGGAGGTTCTTCCGTGATGCTCTGCTGCTGTCCTGTGATTTTGGTGGGTTTGGGGGTTTGTTTCTCTCTCTCTCTAGTTTTTATTTTTGTGTGTGTGTGTGTGTTTTGTTTGTTTGATAGATGGAGAGGATTCCGCGCTGTGCACCCATCAGACCGTTAATGGTGAGTTTCATGCTAGCAGCTGTGGTCATGGCTGCGTGGTAATCCCTGGCAATGTGATTTTAATCTTAAGTCACAAATCATCATGCCAGGAACCCAAACAGCCATAACATTAAAAGAAAGCTGTGCAGTCACACAGAGTATTGTACTCAGTATCTTTAGATTTTATGTTATAGCTCACCATGCATTTCCACTCTGTCTGTAAAGTCAAAGGGGTAATTCTAGACTACTGCTAACACCTGCATACAATGTAATTTCCCTGTACTAGATACTTACCATCAGAAACTTGTAGAAATTTGAATTTATTATTTCTGACCTTCAGACACTTGAAGACACCTACCAGATTAAGAACTGTTGAACATAAATCAAATTCCTGAGTCCTTAATAATTGGGAGTATACAAGAGAGTCTCTATAGCCCTAACTATTTAAAAAGGCATCTCTCCTATCCTACAACTGATCTACTGCCACTCTACAGTCTGATCCACCTTTCCCAAAAAGTTTTCATGTCTATACAGAAGAACAACATAACTTTTCATAATCAAACTTGCTTTCATTGTATCTGTCATTTGCTGTATTTTATATAAATATACCAAAAAACCACTACAAAATCAAGTGGAACTTACAGTCAAATGCTGCTAGTCCAGGAGAAAATTAAGATTTTTTCTTGGTATCAATTAAGTGACAATGTTTTTGCTAAATTAGAAGCTTGAATTTTGATATCACAAATCAGCTGTAAAGTTTTGTGAACAACTATGGCAATCAGTCTGTTGAATGAGTTACATGATTAACCTAAAATCTGAGGTATGCTGCACTTGAAGAAACTTTCATACAAATCTTAACGGGTTGTATGTTAAACATGCATGTGAAGACGCTGTAAGGCTACCTCCAACTGTTCACACGTTGGAAAGTATCTTTGCAAATATATAGCCTACGGAAATCTTAATTCCATAAATATTTTTGAAATTCTGCTTTTTCTGGCTATTCCTCTTCTTCAATTTCATAAACACACTAGCTTCTTCATGTTAAGGCTACTTTTCTTACCTCATAATCAGTCTTCAAAACCTCCATACCCTCAACACAAGAACATTTGAATTACCAGCTTGTTCTCACATGATATTTGCTTCCAAGTCCACAGTTTCATATTTCCACTGTGGGATCAGGCTCTTTTCAAAGACTATGCTGCCTGTTGAGTAAACATGCAGCTCTATTAAACAGAAATGCTCCTTGCACAATTTTAATTTTTGTAAGCAGAATTAGGAATACAGGATGGGAAACAACTGTAGGCAGAACCTGGCCTTCTTGGGTCATTTGGACTTACAGTTGCCTCTTGTACAGTCCATTACAACAAAGCCATTCTCCATGTTCTCCAGCTATGCCTACATTTACGTAACTCACTGCTTCCGCAGGTGGGCTTAAGAAAAAGAAAAAAAACAAGCCAACAAGATACATAATGAGTTATTTCTCAGCCTAAGCAGCCACAAGCTGTATGGTATGCCATAGTTTACCATGTTCATTGAACTCTTCATATTCTTTCTATATGAAGCAAAATCAGGGTGTTAGGATTAAAATGAAAAATCACCTTTTCAGAATAACATCTCTGCCACCACTTTGGCTGAGGATGCATCCATATGTTCTTGTGCTGCAGCAAAGCATTTCCGTGCAAGTTCTTGTTGTTTTGCATCTTCATTCACCATTAATTCACCATAGAGATACACACCCATAGCCTGAAAGAGGAACATAACACACAACCATCCTACCACCAGTAATAACTAGTTAGCTGGGGTTTTGCCACTGACCCCCTACTATTCATTTAAACTAAAAATGAAACAAAACAGGCAATCCAAAACACAGAAAATAGCATTTACTCTCTAATGTCCATTCTGCCCCTGGAAGAACTAATTTTCTCTGTTTAGCCTAAGGATGGTTGTCTATATGTTGTGTTGACTTTGAAAAAACAGATTATTAATGTATGAATTTTGTGTTAAGGCACGACAAGAAAATCACTCCTCACTCTACTTTCCTTGCCACAGTTCAAGTTGAATACTGTTTCCTTTTACCAACTATCTGATTTTTTCCCAAATGTCCCTTAAGAAAAAAGCTTCTCCTTCCTTCAACGGGATACACATTTTCTTTCCAATTGTCGTGTTTACTCACACGTCCATGAACAAAGACTGAAGTACTCTGCTCTAAAATTCCCATTTGGCAATTCTGAAACTGGACATCGACTGAATATGGTCACGTATGTGTTTGACTCCTTTTATATCAGAGATACAGCTTAATATGCATGAATTCTGGTTGGGTACAAAAGCGGGTTTTTCCTAATTATTTATTCTGGACTGAGCAGCTATAACAAAAGGTAATGGGGCTCCTGTAGAGAAATCTGAGCCCCTCTGACCACTGCCAAAAAAGCTCTGGCTGCCAACTTAATGGGAAACATATTGGAGATTGTCTTTTTTTTCTGATGATACATTTTTTTTCAGCTAATTACAGGAATTAAGTAAATGTTAAACTGCGCTTACCAAAATAGGATTACACATGTGACAAAATATTAGCAGCTTAGCATGCTGACTTTTACAGTTATTTTTTGGACACTTGCAGGAGCAGAAAAACTTGGACAGCATTGAAAAAAATATAATTTTTAATGCTATTCCTTGCAATTTCTAGCATTGGGTAGTAAGCCCTTCAGCCAGGAGAGAAATTTAAAATTTAAAAATTATGGGAGTAAAAGGAGAAAGTCTCAGAGTGGCAGGAACCTGCCAGATTCCTTAAGCCATGCCAGTTCCTTAAGCATGCTCGGATGCCAGGGGGAACCAAAACCTCAGACTTCCAAGGTTTGCAGCTGCACCAAGGTCTGGCAGCCACACAAACGACCTTGCAGCTGGACTCCAGTTACTCTCATTGAGAAGTTTTTAAATGGTGAAATTTTCTTACTATAGGAACTACCGTCTCTATCCAGTGTTAATAACTCTCTCCTACGTCTAAAAATTAATATACAGTAAACACACTAGTGTTTTGTAGAACTTCAAAGGATTTAAACAGTCCATTTACATTTTTTCCCAGACTTTAAAAAAAAAGCTATGTTACATGATCAGTACAGACATGCAACTGCTCTAAGTTCTACTCACACCAGAAGCTCATTGTGCCATTAACTGTATGCACTGCTGAAGTAAATAAAATTAAGATTACTTTAAAAAGTTGCAAAAAATTATTTCCCTACACTGCAGAAAATATCTTCATTTGGCATAATAGCTATTCCAAACATAATGCAATTCTGTATGGTTTTATTAATTCAAGGATTTCCCAAACCCCAAAACCCCAGGTTCTGATAGTGGTTAACTCCATCCTTTCATAGAATTCAAATATGCACAATCAATGTAACTCCTTATGAAATAATGTTATTTTGTGTCTTTTTTGTTTGTTTGTTTTAATACAGAGCTAGCCAAGAGCTCTGGGCCCTTGTTTATTGGCTGAGATATAAATAGAAGGTATACTTCCAAGCTAGAACTCATGAAAAACTGCAATAATTCAATTGTGTTGTGTTGGCTGAAAGCAGAAAATCCTCATAGCTTTGTTAATTGTGAGCATAAAACGTGAAGACATTAGTATCGTGCCTAGATTTTGATATATCTTCACGATTTTCTGTTTTTTAACATACATTTGAATATTTAAAATTCATCCTAGGCAGTGAACGATTTTATAGGGCTCATAGTGAATAAAGATAAATAAAAGAATAAAAGAAATAGAAAAGAACAAGGCAGAGGTGCAATTAGAATTCCAAGTTCACAGTGGCCTAAATAAAAGGCCATAGTAAGGGAATAATGTATGTCCAGCCTTTTATTGCCTTCACAATCATCTCTTACCATGTCCCTACCCATGGAGAAGCCAGCATTCCCTGGATGTGCTGTACCACTTCTGGCTGTTATCTGTGGTGTTGAACTTTAGTTATCATCACAACTGACGTCACCACAGCACTGACTGCTCTGCACCTACCTCGTACCTGTACTGACATTCACAGCCACACTCGCCTTCCTCATCCTGCAAAAGGAACCGGCTGAGAAGTGTCTTCCTAGCATCATTCATACCTCAGGCTTGCATAAAATTCAAGGAGAGGAGGAATTCTGTTTCACCACTTGACAGAGGATCAGCAGTCTTTAGGTTAGGTGGGGTGGAATACCCCTACCCTAAGTGGCTTCCTTAGACTATAACATTTAGGGGACCACAGAAGAAAAAAATGAATACACAGCCATGTTTTTCACAAACTGCAGCAAGAAAATATACTATTTTTTTTCAGCATAAGGGTGTTAAAAAGTTGATTGTTTTCAAAATACTAGTTAAATGTAACTTACCTGATCTTCTCTGAGGAATCTCTCAATGTCTCTATACCCCGGCTCATATTTGTGTTTAATGACAAGTTCACACCACCGATGACGAACCTTTGGGAAGAAAAATAAAACTAAGTAAAAAAATAAACAAACAAATAAACCCCTGTATTTTATATGTTTGAGTGTTGATAATACCAGTTTAGTTGTTTCATCTCTGTTGGGTTTGTGTCTTTTGGCAGGTTGCAGCCTGGCAAGTCAGTCAGCTGGACAAAGGAGCCAGAGCTCTGTGCCTGGGCTTTGGAAACCCAGGATGCCCAAAGACAAACTCCTGATTCTGTGCTGGAAATTAACCCAGATCCAGGCACATCATCTGCAGCATCTTCAGTGCCACTGTTTCCAGTCTTGACTTTCTTTCTTTTAAGTTATGCTAAACGTTATTTCTTCCATATTGTCAAAAGGAGGGCATTGGGGATGGCAGGAAACAGACTACCATGCAAAGGTCTGGAGAAGCCACAAAATGTAACTGATAATATCCCCTATTTAAGTGTATCATACAAGCAATAAAAAGGCTTACGTGTAATCCTTTACCAACATTAAATCCATGCCAAAAGGATAGAAGTTAGATATCAAACCCTGAAACGGGAAGCTTTAAATTAAATGAATGATAGATTTTTAAGCACATTGTTAAGCATTTAAAATTCATCTGCATTTAAAAAGCTGTCATGCTTTTCTACCAATACACATTGATAAAACCAGTTATTGACACGCTGTTACAAGCAAATTACATCTTAAGTAGTATTAACATGAATTATGTGTGTGTTGTGTTTACACTTCTGACTTTTTTCTTAGCTACTCTTGTGGCATGTCATTTTACACTCCAGTAAGGCCTTCCTGATAGCAGGGAGTGATCAGCCTAACATTTTATATTCCATTAGCAATTCAGCACTGATAGTAAAGGAAAACAGTTATGTGGAACAACTCCCAGTGCTTCTGTTTCAGCTTTTTCTCTTACCATCTTTCAAAAGACAGGACACCTAAGGAAAATCACCTTTCATAGTAAAAGTGAAAGTTAGCAGTTTTAGTAGTTTTCAAAACTGAGTCCAAATTGTGCTTATATCAAGTAACTGAATATGAAACTTTTCTGAATTACAGATTTAGTGATGACACTGAGAACTGGAAAGAGAAAGGGAGTATGGGGCAAAAGGTACTCTGCTTTTGGAAATAAGGTTTTGAAAATTTCCTTTTCATCCTAGTCCCTGTCAACTTTTTAGCTCTGGAAAAAATTTCACAGAATTACATTAGATTAGATGTAAATCCTATTAGCATAATAACAAGTCATAAATGCCTGCAGTCATAAATGTGTGCTTGATACCTCTTTTCAGCTGATCCCTTATACAAAGTAGTTTGAAGACAGCTTATGAAAATTAAAAACTGAGGTTTTGGGGCTGGGTGGATTTTGCTCATTGCATTTAAGATACCAAATAGATACAATGCTGTGCATGATGGGGAATAACTGCTGTCTCTTACAGCTTTGTCAGCTTTTTGCTGACAAAATAGCAGCTAAAAAGATTCCTGCTAGTGGATTTCCAAGATTCAACTCACTTTGCTGTAGATGCCCGTATTCATAATGCAGACCTTCAAAATCCTACCCAGCTGCTGCTTCTCTCAGGAGACACTAAATGTTTCTCCAGCAAACCTTCCCAGGCAATGCAGCTTTGTTACAGGTTGTTTCTCAGCACCAAGCAGCTCCTTGCCTGGATGAAACTACCCAGACTCAAAACCTAACTGTACACCTCTCCTTTCTGTAAGATGAGTTAAGCAAATGATATGAAGACATTTAAAAGCCTGTAGATACAGTTCACTCTGCAGATTTTTCCATATATAACAAACAAACAATCCAAACATAATTCCTAATGTATTCTGATAGCAACAAGGAGAAATAAGAGGAGGAGAAAGGGTCTGTAGTCCCCTCCTGTGATCACTGCTCTTCTACATCTCATGATCCAGCAGTTAAAGCACTTACCCAGGAGGGAAGCAATCAAGTGCAGCTTCTGTGGCTGCTTATGACCTCAAACTGTGCCTTCAGTGAGAATATTTCAACAGCAGGGATGGAGCTGTCTCCATACCTCCCGGTGGAGCTGTTAGTACCCCTGCAGTTATTAAAGTATTTATTTATGTAAAGTTGGAGTCACAAGACTTAAGTGCCTACATTTTTGAGTACTTTTTATAATAAGCAGCGACCTGGCCAAAAGAGCATAGAAGCCAGTTTGTCCCCAAAACACCTTACTTGGTGCAACCATTGTAGCTGCATGGAGAGCAGAACAGAAGTTCTCTCTGTGAAGGTGTTCATGTGGCCTTACTTCCTCACATATTAATGTAATGTATGATTGACACTGCATCATGGCCTGAGCATTTGAATTCCAATGGCTTTGGAAAACACAGAACTAAGCTGTGCTTGTTCCCTTAACTGTTCCTTCCTCCATATGGTTTCTGTCCTTGGCAACATTTATTCAAATAGTTAAAAAGAAAAATATTTATTTGTTGAGTGAGATCTGAGACAGCACACACTTTTCTTTCTTTCTTTTGCTTTTTTCCCCTTTCTTTCCCAGGGTGAGTATAAATCCCAGCACATTCCCAGACCTGAAACACTGGCACTTTGCCAGCTGGGGCAGGAGCAGCATGTCTTTTATCCTTAGATTACACATTTGCCTCCTGTCTGCCCCAAATGTTCCCGTGGCAGAGCAAGCTGCAGGAGAACCAATGGCTGCTGCAGGGTCTGTGAAACCATCAGCTCAGTCAGCCCTGCTGGCTCCCTCTGACTTGTGCAAGACCCCAGAAAGCAGGGCACAGAAACCAAGGCTGGCTCCGAGTGCAAGAGGGGCAGGGGGGGCCTTGCCCAATGTGGACTGAAATACACTGGTTACATTCCTGCCCCCTGTGCCATATGGTGTGTAGACAGCCGTGCTGCCCAAACTGCAGCTACAACAGTTTCTCACACATGAACTATAAAGAAAGATTTTTTCTATGATACTCCATAGCCCTAAGGCTGATTCCACAAACATAAGTATTTTAGTCACATAAGAGTAGAGTGCAAAAAAACCCCAGTTCCCAGCATCTCATCCAATGCTTAGAGGGGCAAGAGCAAAATGGGCCCCACAGCTTCACAGCCTAATGAATGAGTCATGCGAACAGGCACTTTCAACAAAACAGTTTCAAAAGCAAATTTTGAAAACCAAGTTGCTTGTGGTAGGACTGGGCTAACCATACCACATCCTGTGCATGCTCTTGGCTTTTCTTTTCCTCCCAGGAGCAAATACTCACTGGCAAAAGTAAGAATTCATTAGTCCTCTTGCAGTTTTCTTTCTGCACGTTTCTCTGTGCTCTTCTCCAGTTTAGAGATTCACAGCATATGTCGTTTTGGCTGGTTATACCATAAACAATATAAACTGAACCTGAAAAGTAATTTACAGCAATCCATCCTGTTATTGCTGGCAGAAAGCACATAGGACTTTGCTGGCTCTGAAGCAACACCTTTAACTGCTCACCCACCCACACACACAAACTCTTACTGGTTTGGCAGCTGCAAGGACCCACATGCTGAAATTGGAATTGAAATTTATTTTCGCAGCCTGCAATTCCAGGGTGAGAGCAGTCCTCCCAAGTCCAGGACTGACGGTTGGCATTCCCAAAGATGGGGAAGAGTAGGGCAGAGGAGGGATGGAGGCCTTCTGACACCTCGGGTTCCTTGTGGATGGATCCTCACTGCTTGGAAATAGTCCTCCCACCCTGCTTTTGGAGATGGTGGGGGCCTCTCCACTGCCAGGTTTTTAAGCTAAATGAAGTTTGTAACTGTGTGCTTTGCACTGCAATACTCATATTAGTAGTGCATTTCTGCCAGTAACATGAACACAGAGAGACTCAATGTCTCAGGTATAAAATCTAATTTTCATAAGTACCAACAACATTGAGATCTAAGTATTGGAACACACCTACAGGGAAGGGATGAAGGGATGCTACTGTCAGACAGCAGAGTTCCAAATACAGGAGCAGCAGCTTATACAAATAATTCCAGGAGCCTCATAATATCTTTTAACTTAATTTTTAAGAAAAATGCACAGTATTGCACAATATTATTTGTATCTCAAAAATTACCTGCATTTGGACAGCTCAATGGAAGATACCAAGACTAAAATTTTGCTTGCTTGATCTGTTTCCAGACAATGCAAGCTGCTGCATGAGATTATTTGAGGGGAAAAAATTACATAAAATATTCTAATAATCCAGCTCTAAGGCAGTCCCTTTATTTTAACAACCTGGGCCAAGACCTTTTGGGAGATGGTGCTTGACAAAGCTGAGAGATTAAAGCCAAGTAAGTTACCAAATACATGGCTTGACTTTCAAAAGAAAAGCTTCCAGTGACATACATACCTGAGAAAAAAGTATTTTTAAAGATATTTTGAACATGTCTTAAATGAAAGAGATACTGACTGTTTCTGACCCAGGTGATAAATTCTTTTGCCTAATCCATGTTGTTCTCTCCTGGCCCACACAAGCACAGCATCACAGAATCCCAGAATGGAATGTGTTGTAAAGAATGATGTTGTTTCAACCCTCCTGCTATGGCAGGATCAGGTAGCTCATAGCCCCATGCAACCTTGGTCTTGGATGGGGCAACCCCCACAGAAGGGGAAATTTCTCTGGGAAACCTGTTACCAGTGTCTAGCCACTTTCAGAGTAAAGAAGTTTTTCTAAAATATCTAATCTAAGGATACTCTCAGTTTCAAACCATTCCCCCTTCTCCTGTCACTATATGCTCTTGCAAGTAGTCCCTCTTCACCTTTCTTACAGGCGCCCTTCAGGTACAGGATGGCTGCAGTTAGGTCACTCCTCCTCTTCACCAGACTCAATTCTTTGGCCTTTCCTCACATGAATCACAGAATCTTACAGAATCACAGGTGAGCTGGGAGGAACTCTTAAGGATAACTGAGTCCAATGCTCAGAGTTGCATACAAGCAAAAAAAAATTACTTCTGAAGTCTACCCATAAGCTTTAGAAAAGAAGTAATTTAAACCATGCCTTTATTAAAGGGAAAAAAAAGTTACTAAGTTTATGAAGCTTTTGGTCTGCAAAATGGAAGTCTCGCTTCAGGGAAAATGTGTACATTTTGCTTATAGCCCTATCCAATTTAAAAGGCGCCATAAGACAACAAATCTAAATCACTAAACAAAACCAATGTACTTAAAGATCTTAGAAAATGAGATGATTTGAAATAGAGTAAGAGCTACTGTCCAACAAGGTGGAACCTTTATTAAAGGTATGGGGAATCTGCTATCTTTACCAAATAGAGGTTCAGACTCCATTAAAAAAACTATTTGAACAACTTAAATGTTAATTAAAGAGTCTCAGAGGTCAGACTCCAGCTTAGTTTACAGATGAAAAAATAGAGAATTTTTTTCAAATAACCAAGCTAAGCTACAACAGATTAATTTTAATTAACAATAAGGAAGCATTTAATTAACAATAAGGAAGCATTTATCACCAGTCTCTTCCCCTCTACGGATAAATTGGATTCAAATATTAGATCATTTGCCTACCTAATTAAGGAACAAATGTTACCAGACAATATTTGAACTAAAAAACAGGTTTTACAATTGCTTAGCATGGAAGAATTGCAGTTTAAGAATTGCCAATTTTACAGTGCATTTAATGACTTTCCCTGCCTCTATCTTAGCTAAAATAATTATTCTTTAATACACCAGTGGCTTTTCATTCTATATAGCCTGAATTTCAAGTGGGCACTCCTATCTTTTATGTCACAGTAAACACAGACTTCAGAAGGTGAATTTGATTTCATTGAAACTTGTGCAAGTGAGGGGTGCTGAGGCAGCTCACCAGAAGCAATGAAACAACTTTTTGTATTACAACTGTGTTGACAGACTATCAGTTTGGCAATCTGAAAGAGTGTACTCAAAGAGCCAAAAGTCTACTGGATGCAAGCAGAATAGATTAATCATTTTTACAGGGATTCTGTAATTGTGATTATCGTGTCTGCCAAGGGTTTGTCAGGAGGCTGAGTAAAGAAGCAGTCTATCAGCTTAAATTAATTTTGTTTTAGACCAAAAACTGGACTTTTCATAGCTTAAGTTTTCTCTTGGGTCTTGTAGTGCTTGCTTGGACTGCAGAGCTCAAAGAAACTGAAGGCCAGAAACAGCACCACAGCAGCAGCAATCTTTAAGGCAATCTTTCTTCCTGAGATCCTCATGGCATCAGGGTTCAGTTAATGCTGTTTGTCACAGTGCAATGTTCTGTTTTGGTATAAAACTCTTAATTTTCCACGGCTATGGCCAAAATGATGACAACATTTCAAATTTTACTCAATTTTGAGTACTGAAATGAACCACAGCTCAGTAGCTGGAGATGAGGCAGATTGAGCTCATGGAGCTCCACCATGCTCTGCATTTGACATCACTGATTGTATAAGTAGCTCCAGGTTGTATAGGCAGATTGTACATGCTATTCCCACCACCTTGGAAAACCTCCTCTCCTGCTGTGCAGCACAGCATGAGTATCTCAGCCCACTGACACCCCAGTAAAAAAAGAAAAAGCATAGTCATTCAGGAAATAGCAGAATATCAGACTTTAGATTTTGGCAATATTGGTAGCAATATTCTACTTCTGTAATTAATTTTACTCCTTCTGATTTGTATTTCTGCAGAGATCAAGCAATTCCACACTATGAAGGGTGCTGGAAACAATGGAGAAGGACATGCAAGACCCATCTCTCCTTCTTTAACAGCACTGATGAAGAGCTGTGAGTAGAGCTCATGCAGCAACTGTCTATATTTGGTAGCAGAAGAGAAAGGTGTGGTACAATAAAGGTTTGAAAGGCAAATTCTGTTGCTTGGTCAATGTCAGACTCTGGGGCAGCTGGCAGCATTTGAAGCTGTACCTGTGCTAGTGCACCCATGGGCCATGCAGCATGCTACCACAGCTGTGCAAGCCTCAAGCAGCAGCTTGGACATTCTCACATTTATAAACGTGATCCAGGGGCATGCATTTCCTTCCTGACCTTTCTCCTCTGCTCCAACCACATGCTTCTGTTTTAGCATTCACACAGTACTACATAATACCATGTTTAAAAGTTTATATAGTACCATAGCCTTGCTCAAGAGCAACCTTGTAAGATTCCACAGGCTGCAAACATGACTCCACTTCCACCTGCAAATAAAACATGTGTCTTTCCCACAGCCAGCACAGAGGCTCTTTTCTACATGACCAAACAGAAGCCAGGAATCACAAAATATGCTGCTTAGAAAGCCCAGGCAGAGCAGCAGGAAACTTTGCTGTGATCAAAAAGGCACAGCAACCAAAGGATAGCACTTCAGGACAGGATTCACTCTTGGCAAGGCAGCAAATACTGAGGACTTGTTTGGAGAAGACAAATGCTCTTTTTTCCCCCACTTCAGGCTTACAGCAGAGAGCTCCCAATTACAAACCAGACACTCTTCTCCCTATGTGGGCCCCATCTGTGATCAAGGACAGCTGTGTTGGTAGAAAACAATTTTTCCAAAAGAAGTCAGAAAAGGCAACAGACTAAGAAGCCATGTCTAATCCTTTTTCAAAGGTGGCACTGGCTGCGTCTCTCTTCGGATGTCAAAGCTGTCACTGTGAATAAAGGCTTGGTTGGGATGCCTAATTGTGTAATCTCAATGCTCTTCAGCCTGCCCCTCCTTACGCTGTCTAACAGGAGATGGATACAAAACAGGATGGTCTCTAGCTTTACAGCAAACCAACAAAGTGATGATAGGGAAATGACCCGGAGAACAGATGAGGAAAAGGCCACCAGCAGCAAACCTGTGTGACAGCTTCAACAGCGCTGTCTGGGAGAGCACAGTGCCATGGTTCTGGAAGGCTTTCCTCACAACCTGCACATTTGCACTGCCACCATCCCCATCCTGAGTAGAGCAGCTCCTATATCATAGTGCATGTAAGGTAAGGAAATGTTTAACACACCATGTGAACTCACTTAATTTCAAAGAAACAAAGGTTTTAAAAAATCAGCCTTAATTTAAAACATAGATACACTACTTATACTGGAACCAAATGCTTCCCCTTTGCCTGCATTTTCACTATCGCCTGCTCAGCAAGCTGGAGCACCAGTGACATTCACAGCTTGCAGCAAGATGAAGATGGCAGAAAAGATGTCACCATCTGCCTTTTCAACAATTTCACTGGAGATGTGTGCTGAATTTTGCTTTGCTGTCGTGCTGCCAGCTCTCTGGAGCAGGGCTGCCTCCTGCAAGAAACAATGCTTGCGCCACCTTGCCTGCTCTCCATTCTTGCTCCTTCCTCAGCAGGGTGCTCTGGTGAGGATGGCTGCATGTGTGAAGACACAGTCTGAGGGTGAGTATGCAGAGGGTGCTGCAGGGCCAGGAGATTCTGCACCTCAGATACGGGGAAGGAAGATGAGGTCCCAGCCTAAGGTACACCCAACATCAGAGAGATACTGCAGGGACAAGCCTCATGCCTTCAGGAAGGTAAACTTGGCTTTGACACAGGTTCACACCCAAATGGGACGCTTTTGCCAAAATGCAGCAACTCAGCTGTCTGCCATCTCATATACAGCCCCATCCATATTCCCTCTGACATCCTACTGAAACACCTATCTACAATAATGGCTAGACTATGACAGAATGACAGAAAATAGAATGGTTGGGCTAGAAGAGACCTTAAAGATCACCTCATTCCAACACTCCCCCAGTGGCAGGGAGACCTTTCACTAAAACAGGTTGCTCAGAGCTTCATCCTATCTGGCCTTGAACACAGCCAGGGATGGGGCATCCACAGCTTCTCTGGGCAGCCTGTTCCAGTGCCTCACCATCCGCACAGTAAAGAATTTCATCCTAATAGTTAATCTAAACCTACCCTCCTTCAGTTTGAAGCTGTCACCCCTTGTCCAAGCCCAACAATATCTCTGGAATCAGCAGAAATTTGTATCACCACAGCAAGCAATTAAAACACTTCTCATTACCACTATCTCTTCTGACTGTCTCCAGATAGTCTGCTTATAATTTTTACACATATAGGGTCTGCATATGTGTTTCAACACAGATCATTTATATATGCACATAAAAGAGTGCTGGGTGTATAAATCTAAATGTTAGAGTGGAAAAAAGCACATAAACATACACATCTAATGCGGAAACTCAGCTCTGAAGAGTGAGATCAAGCACACCAACAATCTGTTACCAATTATCATTAAATTTTATCTCCTGTTCAGCAAAAGGAAAGGCTGGTGTATCAAGGCAACAGTAAGCTATCCCCTTTGCCTATGCCCCTCTCTCCATCCCTCTGCTTCTACCTCATCTGTCTGTAGCTAGAGGCAAAAAAAAACTTTTATCTTTGTCTCCCACAGTAACTGTGGTCAAAACATTTTTTATTTACAGGCAAGATTACTGTCATAGACAGAGTCTGGAACTCCATATAAGACTCAAATTCCCATCAAGGAGAAATGTGGCTGCCTGTTTTTTCCATAACTTAGGTCACAAGCAGCCTACTCAGCCCATGCTCACATCCTTCTAATTTCCCATTGCTTAAAACCTGGATTTCCACTTTCAAAATAAATAAATACAAGATTTTTACTCTGAAGACAAAGGTCTTTTGCATCACTCTTATACTCATTCTCCATTCTCCAACACTCAGAAAAAATTCTTAAGTGAAAAATACAATGGTTTTATAAACTCCGAAGAGATATGCTTATTCCTGCAAGGAGAACATTTAGATTATTCTCTGTATTTGACATTTTTTTTAGTAATCTTTGACACTTGTTTTATTCCCTGCTGCTGGAATACAGTGATGGTTGTTGCTTAGGACAATGCTTACACCATGTGGAACACAATAAAATTCCTCTTCTTCCTCAGGAACTCCAAGTCCTCTGGAACTTCAACTGGCACAAGAGTTGGAAGTAGGACAACAGACTTTACCCACATGTTATTAAGTCAGTGACTCAGTGGTGGAATCATATCTGTGTGGTTAAGAAATTATATCAGAACATGCACCTTTGAATTGCCCTGCTTCTTGAAGTATTTAGACCTCACAGGGCACAGGGCAGATTTTTTCCAAATCTGTGGCCCTATTCAGGCATACCCTACATCTGCAGCCAGCCTTCAATCAGGAATGAGAAGTATTAGATGAGCTATTTGGATGAAGTCTCAAATTAAGTTTATTTTAAATAAAAATATTTCAGATTGCTTTTCAGGATTAAAAACCAAAACAAGCCAATCAAAAAAAACCTCCCAAAGAAAGCAAACCTCAGAAGAACATCTCTACTACTGACAGCTAGGGGATTTTGTTTGGATTTTAGAACTACCCCCTCTTTGTCATGGGCACTATGCCAGTGCTATCATATAAATGCAAACAGAGTAACTTTTTAAATTTCATAACAAAGGCAGGTGGTTTGTATTACAGCACTGGGTTTATACTGGCTGACACGGAAATAGTAAGTAAAATTTTATGTAAAGCAATTGCATCCAATTCAGAAAACCTTTAGGACTGAGTTCAGGAGCCCAGAAAACTCCACCACTTCATTCTCCTTGCTGGACAACAGAACATAGAACTATCTCCAATCCCTTCTTCTACAGATTCTTTGGATAAGCAGTAAAAAATGCCAAACGAACCCAGTTGCATATTCAATTCCTTCCTACCATCAGCTCCTCTGCTTTCCAAGTTTCACTAAGTTTCTGGACTGCCACACAGAGGAAATTAACTTCAAAACTGGTTAGAAAAATCAGGGTGGTAAGTGAATGGCAGTACTGTCAGCAGTCAGGGCACAAAAATTCCTGCTCATGCCACCCAGCAGCCACTGAGATCACTTGGAAAAAACATGTTGCTGTTGGTTTCTGGAGGGGTGTGCAACCAGGAGTGCTGACTGGTGGAAAGCTATTTCCAGTGCTCCATAAATCTCATGTTCTGATCAGTGAATGCTGATGGAGGGATTTTCTGTTCTTCTCAAGTGGCTGGAAAAGCTCCCCTACTTTGCATGTGGAAACAAAACAAACCCAAATTATAGCTACTCAAGATTATCCTTCAGCCAGTCTAACCAATTCATCTCAACACATCCACTCAGTCACAATGGGCACATGAGCCACAGTGAGTCTCATAGGTTGGACTCCCATGGCTGTCACTGGAAGCCTTTTTCCCCTCATCTTGTTCCAATTTTCTTAGCTTTGAATTTTGGACCTCATCTCTGGGAAGCAAGTGCCACCTTCCTAAAAGCTACCCTTTTCTAAGCTCCTTTCATTGGGAAAAACATCCAACTTCTGCAAATGCACGCTTTTGAAAACCAATATCATTAACAATACCGTCTGTGCCAAAGAGCTTGCAAATCGCAATTAGATGCAACATGAACAAGAACATGAAACAGAATGAAGACTCAAATTTTTTCAAGATCACAGATGACATTTTGAAAGTGACTGTGGCTTCAGTCGAGACATTTATCATCAAAGAGGACAGTCTACAATGCACCCTGAAATTAGCCCTTTTTCTAGTGAATACAGGAAGGGCTTTTTGTGACAGAGATATATTCATTGGAAGGATGTATGCATTGCATAAGGAAGTAGGAAAAGTAGAGCAGGGAAAAAAATGGTATTTCTGTGAGGATGTGTGTAAAAAACATCAGACTGATAAAAGTAAAGAGATTTCACTTTGTGAAAACATAAATCTCTTATTTCTTTTCCATTTAATGAAAGTACTGCCTCCGTAATGGTTGGGTGTACAAACCTCAAACATGATTTATTCCAGAAACAAACCTACCCCGAAGGCTGACTCATCTACAGAGCCTTTTCTAGGCTCCTTATTATTCTTTTCTGGATTCCTTCTATCAGGTTCCTCCTGATGTGCTAATTGCAATTCAATTGCAAATAAGAAATTATTCAACATAACCATACCTATATCTAGTGGCACGGTAATGCTTTAACTAAAACATTCAGATAGAAAAAGGCAGGTGAAATTTATTTTGCACTCCTGGTAAATTTTCACAGCAGATTTGTTAAGTCCTGCGAAACATCTTCTTATCCAAAATAAGGCATCTCCTCCTGACTTGAAACTGAGCAATAACCTGTATATTTAAATATAAAATAAGTACAGAAACTAATTTTGCATAAAAAATTCACTAGAAAACAATGCCCTGTAATATAGTCATCAGCTCAAGCTGTCACCTTTCTTGTCTGCTGATTTGGTGCATCATTCCAACAATGACATCAGTTAAGGAAAAGAACCACGGTTCTCTCCCTGTGGTTGCAATGCTACTATCTGAAACCTGTCTACCTGTTTGTACACAGTACAGTCAGGAAGGACAGGCAAGACTGTGGAGATATTTGCAATACATTACTAACTGTACTCAAAAGCTGGAGACTGCTTCTGAGTCCCTGCCCCAAAGGAGAACTGGCCCAGTGGCTGTGCTGAAAGGAAAGCTCACCAAGTGCCTTCTGCAAAGTGTGCACTGACCTTTCCCAAGCAGTTCCCTTTTCCCACACAGTTTTACAGTGTTGTCTACAGAGCTCTGTTCCATAAGTATGCCTTCAAACAATGCCCATCTACAATCAGCAGGACAGCTGAATAATGCAACCTGAGAATGTGCTCAGCTAAACACAGTCACCATCAGATGGGAAATGACAAGAATTCATTTGTACTTCCATGTCTGCCAGCTTTTCACAGGCTAGGAAAGATTAATGAATCAAAGTTATCTTGTTCTAACAGAATTCTCACCACTTCTAGGATGCCAAGAACCTTAGATGGTTTGTATTAGCATGACTGCATTTCTGTCAGTGAAATAAGATGCCATCACTTTATAGCCTTGGTCACACTGGCAGACCTCATGCACAATGAAGTACTTGTGTGAGAATAGCTTTACGCCACCCACGTGACTGATGATATTATGATCTTAACTCATTTTACTCACTTTTACCGCAGAAAGTATTCTAATTTCTCTTCTCTCCCCAAAATATACATTATGATCTCAAATAGAGGGAAAGCACTATATAAGTGAAGAGCATTTCAGTCTTCTTGCTGAGACAAGGAAACACAACAAAGCAACTTCCCATATGCTGTGCAGATAAAAGTGGTATCTACAGCAGGAAAGAAAGGAAAGCTAACTCTACAGTGAAAAATCTGGGGAAGTACACCATAAATATTTCTGCTTCATGCACATTCTGTATTTTTTATCACCACTTCTTAGATAATTCAGCAACAAGTAAAACACACTTGCAGAAATATCATCAAGTCTTAAATAGGACTGAAAGTGTCACACCCACTGTTCTTCTCCTATGGCTGTGATCTTCCTGTCACATTTTTCATTATTTTGCAGGCTACTCAGACATTCTGTTTTCCTGTGTGCCCACAAATTACAGGCCTTTGGCCAAATGAAGAACAGAAATGATGGGAGTAATGAGAGGGCTCATCTAGCTAAGAGATTCATTGAGTGTTAACTCAGATCTCATGGTGCTCTGTTTTGAAAATGATTGACTCCACTTTATTTATGTGAAAGTTCTCAATAGCTTATTCAAATGAGATAAAATTGCACTGTCATATCAGAAGAGGTGTCATCAAGGTTAGACAGATTTTAAGAAATACTAGACAGCCAAAACTTTTCATGTAGACCAACTCTCCACATTCTGCCAGATGCTAGATATTGAAAAAGTGAAACAGCTGCCTAGAACAGCCACAACACAACAAAAACAGTTTTGTTTCTTCTTTGGGAAGGAACAAAACAAAAACAACCCCAGACCCACTTTAAATTCTGTTATCCCACTGTGTTGTCTGATGGCAACTGTAGCTGCTGCTTTATAACATACCCCATTTCTCCTCAGTCAGCTGAACTTACAGCTGGACTTTGTCATGTTCAAAATGCAGCCAGCTTCTATAATGCTTCTCTCCAATGCAGGATGTTATCTGTCATGGAGATGCAGCCTCTGCATGAGTTATTTTGTTATGTAGTGGGAAGCAGCACAACAAGACAAGGGAAACAGGAAAAGAAAATTGAGGACACAATCCTTCTTCTATGGAATTGCTTCCCACTTGTCTGACACTACTTGGCTAAGCTACAATGAGCTGAAGGCACAGAGAGAAAAATGGAAAAATGGCTTTAAACTTTGAAACCTTCATTGCTTTTAAAAAAGATCTCTTGGATATGCTCAATTCAAACAGCTCAGATCAATGAACTTAATCTTTTGAAAGCAAACTTGCAGTTTTGTGTCTTCTCAGATGTTCCAAGGTTTGAGGAGTAAATGGAAATGAAAGAACAATTTGTTACAGTAGTGGACTGCAAAAAGTGGAAAGGAGTCACAAATTCTGCAATTTGGCAGATGCCCAACAAGCCTATCTTGGCATCCAAGACTAGGAGCAGACCAATCTGAAATATGATTAAGCCATCTGGCTCTTGTGGTTCCAAAGTTATGCATTATGAATCACAAATATGTTACTTAACCTACGATTTTTGTTTGGTAAAAGCAGCATTCAAATGTCTGTTCTAGTAGGAAGACAGCCTATGTATCTGCATTGAAACCTAATTTGAGAGGAGAGTGAGTAGGTGAGGAGATCTTTTCGAGAGAGCTGAACATTCACATTCCAGGCCTAGGCTCACTCTGATCTCTCTCCTCTCCTGACTGACACAAAGGCACACAGGGCAGGTAACCTGCTGCAAACCCCCCACTCCTTTCTGAAGCAACACGTACCCTAGGTTGTCAAGTCTGGATGTGCACATGGCCAGAAATGCCCAGGAGAACCAAACAGTGCTGTTATCAGCTTCACTGGCTGGGGACAGACCTACACTCTGCTGTGGGCAGGTGCAGATGCCACCAGGTGTGCAGTGCTTCACTACAAGAAGCATGGTCAATTTTAAAATCAAAATAAAGATGCTTCAGTCACTCAGACAGAACTGATTTAAGAAATATAAACAAGGACTTTTCATGCTGTACTTGTGCAGGACAGATGGGCCCCCACTAATAATCTTCAAAATTATTATGTACAAATTTTAAGATCAAACTTTGTGAAAATACATAAAAAACCGCATTCCTTTGTGTATGTACCCTCTCAGACTATTGGCTCTATTCATTGCTTATCCCTACTGGAAGACGATTGTGAATCTAAATGATACTTTTCAAACTCAAGAAAACAAGTTTATTTCTTAACTTTCTGCTGTTGGATGGAACACAGCTGGCAACCTCACTTCCAAAAATCCTGGAATAAACCTTCTGACATTGATAGTTTTCTTTTTATTGGCCTGCTTGCAAGTTTTTAATGTTTTTATTTTTAATAATTAATTTCTGATGTTTAGCTACTGGTAATACAACAGGATCACTGTAAGTGATTTGTGTATCCACGAATTAAATCTAGACAAGAACAGGCTCAGACTACAGTTCTTTGCCCCAGGGTCACAAGAAGAAAAATCCCCTGTGCACATACATGAGAATGAGGCACAAATAATCTGTTCCTCAGGTAGGTGAGGCCATGGGAGCTAGTTCCCTTTAAAGGACTGCAGGTCCCCCTTCCTGGGGTCCGATGACTGGTAAACTGCTAATGGTAGTGTTATCTTAGTTGTACTTCTAACTGAGATGTCTGCTAAGCCCTTGGTTTCACCTTGTGAAATAAAATGGAGATTATGTTCATTTCATAGAGGTCCTAATCTTGAGGGTTTGTGGAAGTTTTTCACAAAAACATTCCAATAGATTGTTTGTGTACTTTTACGGTAACACTGCAAGGAAAAAAGAAAGCATGAAAATGAAGAGGAAGGAAAAACCTCAGAGACTGAAGCTTGGGCCTGGTGCTTACAATTCATAGGCATGAAACAGCAATAACACAGCTATTGCTTTGATCTGTGTCCCTGTTAATTCCTCTTCCCATAATAGAACCACTCACATTTCACTGGTATTCAGATGTGATTAAAATATATTCTAGTACCTATAAATAGAAATGTTGGTTCAAGTAGTAATTGAAAACAAATCTGGCATTTGGAAAACAGTACCAACAAAAAGTAAAAAGGTGCAGTAAACAGCAGCAATTGAATGTTGTTCCTTTTTTTGTTTGTGGTTTGTTTTTTTTTTTCTGAGAAAAAGGTAGACATCTCTTCTATCAATCTTTACATTAAGGTTTGGATTTCCAACTCTTTCCAGCATCCACACAGCAACTTCAGCATAAAAGTAACAAGACAGATTTTGCTCTCTCCTTCAAGTCTAACAATTGCCACAAAATTCCAAGAATAACATGGTAAGTCAAGCACACTGGCTTTCTGCAACCTTTTGCAAGGTAGTTTTTAAATAAACAGGACCCAGCTGTTAAGTTCACCATATTCATTCATTGCACAGTAACTTGGTCGTATACTACGTCATAATTAACATTTGGTTTATACATACATATATATATACATACATATATATATATATATATATATATATATACATACACACACACACACACACATCTCTAGATTCCTTTACTTTCATCCCCGACTTTACCTCTTCCTGAATACAACATACTTGAAGAAAAGGCTGTTTGCAAGAGTGTTTTCAGCCACCACTTCTGCATTAATTTTCAGAACCCTCCCAGCTTGAGAAAGCCATGGGACTTAAAAGACTCCTCTCTGCACATGGTAATAAAGATTTACTGGTTTGCCTCCCAAACATATGAAGCACTTTGGAGCAAGGATGCTACCCTTTATGATATCATACAAAGCAGTGTTTTCCTTAGAGGCTATTAATGTCACTGGCACTTAGTAGAAGCAACTGCAAAAAATATTAAATTAAGGCCTCATACAAGAAAACTCTATAGTCTCTCTGGAAAGCTAACTTTCCTAAATCCTGAGTGAGACTTCGGAGCACGCAAAGAGGAAAAATATGAGCCGACAATGGGAAAAATAATTTTAGACTATAATAGCCATGATTACATTTGGAGACAATATCCCAACAAAAACAAACTGGGCTCCACTACACAGAAAAACATAGTGAAAAATTTAACACTTGAACAGATGTGCTGCCTCAGGTACATATAAAATAGTTTGAACATCTGGGTTGCACTCTACTTTACTACCACAGTATGCAAAACACACCTGAACCTGCCTATACAAAAGACACAGAAATACAGAGTCATCATGGCACATGAAGATGCAACAGTACTGGAGCTAAGATCACCCCATTTCAGATTCAGACAGGAAAAAAAAACAAATCTGCAGTGAGCCTGGTTCCTAGTGGAACACTGTCATTCCTAGTCAACAACAACAACGGCGTACATTAGAGAGATTTGTTTTTACGTGACTTACCTCAGCATCTTGCTCCCGGAGCTGGTATGTTCTCTCTAAGCACTGCAGTATTCTAGGACACAATGTCTTCTCCTCCAAGAGGAACTCCAGAAGTAAGACCAGCTGATCAGGGAGAAGCTAAAAGAAAAATAAATGCCTTGTGTGAATGAAGATCTCTACTGGCGGAGCAATGCAAGGGGAAACAAACCAAAGAGGACAAGATTGTGATAACCTGTGTACTTCCAGCATGTGCTTTAAACACAACTTGGACCTCTAGCTGGTTTCTGAAAAGCCTCAGGGTTTATGTGTCTGTGTTCTGAAAGAACCGGGCTGGGGCACAATTAGGACTCATTTTCCATAGTTCCCATTGCTACAGTTAGGTCAAATATAAAACATGTTTATCTTATTGAAATATAATCAGGGCTTAATAAGTAAGATTTTTACGAAATGTATAAAATAA
Organism: Chloebia gouldiae; assembly: GCA_003676055.1. Classification (NCBI taxonomy): domain Eukaryota; kingdom Metazoa; phylum Chordata; class Aves; order Passeriformes; family Passeridae; genus Chloebia; species Chloebia gouldiae. The sequence continues at coordinate 4,045,408 of QUSF01000039.1, forward strand.
ATAATTCTATTTTGTTTGGGTTTGAAAAGTGAATAATTTACAGTGCATAATTTGAGGAATCAAGGAGGTATATGAATATATAATGGTTTAGAGTGGTTTTATCTGATATACAAGCATTTGCATGATATGTTTACAGTGAACAAAGAAACATAATACAAATAAGTGACCCATCAAACAACTATTGTAAAAACACATTCTGAGGCATATTTCAGTGCAAGGAGTCACAAACTATCCATCCTTTCATGGGAAATATGTATGAGTGTTGTATTTGTGGCACATACGGTATAGCATCTACACATGGATATATATTCAGTAGTTTCTGTTAGTTTCTTGACTCCAGAATCTATCATTTTGAACTGGAACCTAATAGCACAAGAAGTCTGTTGTAGCCAGTGCTTAAGTGCTCTGTTTAATAGGTTTATTGCATGAACAAATAAATAATTCAAACAGAGCTCAGAGAGAAATTGCACCAGCTGCCAGGAAACATCTCTTGGAAATTCCGGCTCCAAGGTGATCAGTCAGAAGTTTGTTATATGCCCCAAAACCTTCCCCACTATTCATCATTGCATGGCACCAGGGGAGGAAGGGGAAAAGGAAAAGAATGTCAGTAAAGCTTTTACATACAAAAAGAAACCAATCATGCTCACTTCTAATGTTCTTGAGACAGACTAATGAAAAAAGACAACCTGTTACTTTGACAGTACTTCCAGTTTTCACCACATTTGGTGAAATGTTTGGTGGGACATTTCTGTTCCCACCTCGCTGCCTGCCCATGTCCGCTTTGCTGCGTCACTGCGCTAAGCAGGGATGAAATGAAGTCAGCTGTAACAAATGCCTCTTCCAACAACACATCCCACAGCCAGGGCTGTTTATATGGACTGAACAAGACTGGACTCCTGATCTCGGACAGCAAGTCCAAGAAGATACCCAGGATCTTCTGGTAAGTCTTACTCTGTAAAATATCTACATTAATAACTAATTTAGCAACATGACATTTTCTTCCCTTTTAGACTGATTAGTACCTAAATCAGAATTAAGAGGAGAGGGCATCTCTATTATGATAATGCTTTGGCTTCTTTGCATTTTGATTTCTTTCCAATTTTTAATTGGTAAAATTGTATTCCTGAAGACTGAAAATACCTCATCTCTTACTAGCTCTTAGTGGAACATTTTGTAAGTAATACCAAAGCCTGCCAATCACATAGTGTTGTTAAAAGTGGCCAGGTATTTAAAAATATTGAATATTTCATTTCAGGACAACCACTAAAATGGCAGCTTAAATGCTTATTACAGAGTCCAACAGCAGCTGCCAGGGGTTGGTGAGACAAGTTAAATAATAAAACAGGAAAAGTTTCTGGGAAGTGACTCTACTTGGAAACTGAATTAATTCTGAACACTAATAAAATACAAAATGTTGCAGAATACCACACAAAAAAAAGCTAACTTCTGATCTAGACAGTTTTCACTGCTAATCAAAAAGACAGAAGAACAATACTTAATTTGCAGAAGCTATAGAACAGTTGCTTGAATAAGTAGATACAGAACAGCTGAGTATTTTATAATATATCTGCAGTATAACTGCTACACAGATTCACGCACAGAAAGCTATTGTTTAAAGGTAGCATTACAGAATCTCATTGAAACCAACAAAGGAGCAACAGCAGAGCAGCAGCCATGCCCTTAATTTACATCTGTCTAGTGCTGCTTCATGGCTGAATTTTTTTCAAAATTAGCAGTTACACTCTGAGAGTCAGTAAAACAGACAAACAAAACCCCAATAAAACCAACAAATAAACAAACCCAAGAGTTTACCAAGTGTTTGGACAATGCTGTCAGGCATACGGTGTGATTATTGAAGGGTCTTGTACAAGACCAGGAGCTGGACTCCATGATCCTTGTGGGCCCCTTCAAACTCAGCATCTTCTATGGTTCTATGAATAAGACCATGGCTTCTGCTGTTCTCCCACATTCCAGCTGCCCAAGATGATACCTTACAAATAACTTTCTAGCTCATGGATTAGTTACAGCCCAAGGCAGGAGTCAGCAAACACGGGCAGAAAGGGTGGGGCGCTGGCAGGGGAATGCTGGCAGACCTCTCCCCAGGAGTGGGCACAATGGGCACAGCCACCTTGTTCTCGACTTGTTTCTAACACAAAACAAGGAATGTTCCCATCTATGCTTTTACCTTTTTCTTTCAATAAAAAAGACTCTGCTTAAAACCCCTGACTTATGCCAAGAGACAGAAAACTGCAACCAGATTTTCATGACACCAGCTGCTAGAAAATTCATTCAGGGGTGCAGACATTTTCTTTTCCCCACACACAGCAATATGATACAACAATATAATTTTCACCAAAGCAGTCTTTTAATGGTTATAAATAAGCTTCAAAAATTGCACTTGAATTTTCTGTCAGAAACGCCACTCTCATTGTTTTTTTTTGTTTTCCCACCACCATCCTTATTTGTCCTACCCACCTGTTACTTTCCATCTTTCATACGAGGAGAATTGTTTGGGGTGTGTGTTGTCAATTTTCAAATTGTTTGCCTCATGCTTAATAAAAAGAGGCCCTTGCCTTAAGTGCTATCTAAACATAAATACTGTAGAGACCTAAATGCAAATTTCTTTTCAAACACTGTATAACCACTTTCCTTTACAACAACTCATATTCTGTGAATGCTTGTTGAATATCTAACACCCATAGAAAAGTACACAACGCAGATTACAGCAAGTTACGTCAGGATAATTGTCACACTCTCAAGTTGTGTCTTCAGGCTGGAAACATTCAGCAAATAACCATAACATTGTAAAGGCAAAATTTCAATGTTCCTCATAAAATAAAGTAAAATAAAAATAACCCACTCATACTCTGAACTAGAATAGAGAAGGCGCAAACAAAATGTTCAAATATGTGCAATTATGAAAGCAAATCACTTCAATCAGGAAATGTGGTAAGGATCAAGAAATAGTTTTCATTACGTCAATGATTGCTGGAAAAGCATCTATTTATACTATAAAGTAGATAGTTCCTGTCCACCTATGCCTGCTGCATGGAAATCATACTACTTTTGTCAGGGCTGCCTCCCCCCCACCCCACCAGCTGTGACTATGGACACTACAAAGAGGAAATAAATTAGTATGTTGTGTTCAAGCACACTAGAAGTTTTCTGTCATGTCCCATATAATTAAACATCATCTCCTCTACAAAGCTGCATCCCAGGACTGTATATATTACCTTGCCCTTAAGACTTTAAAACCTCTCCTCCAACTCTTCAGCCTTCTGAAAGAGTTCACTTTGTCGTGCCACTAAACAGCCATTTGTTCCCCGCTTCCCCTACCTGATGTGGTGGCTTTAAAGTTTGAATAAAGCGGCTATTACACTTAAAACAAACTGTAAAGCATAGGGAATATCAAAACTGGCTCTGTATTTGAAAAATGAAAGATTAAAGAAATAAAAAAACCATTAAAAAATTGAAAATATAACTGATATTCACTGTATACTAAATCTCTTGGAAGTAAGAAAAGCATACTTTGTATTTTATTCATATTAGTACACAACACACTTAAGCCCTTATACTGTGTTACGAGAGTATCCTAATACTTACACTTACTCTTATACTTAAAAAAATATTAGAAGGTTTGAAAGGTTTTTTTTGTAAGTTTTCTACAAATACTCTTTGAACAAAACTATGATTTTTCAAAGTACAGTCCATAATCTGTAAAAAGCACAAAGAAAACAAATCTTTCATCTTCAGTGATCTGGTATAGCAGCTATAGAGGTCATCGATCTCCCATCCCAGAAGACCACCCACACAAACGAGCGTATTTATCAATTCCAACATTAACAAATGCAATAAATGCCAGATTCGCCCTTTATACTAGAAAAAAAATTGCCACTGAAACATTTGACTACTGACCTTTCAGCCATGAAATGTGACACAGATATATCTACTTGAGTATCCACAGCACCAGCCCTTGCACTGCACCCCTCCGTCAGAACACAAATCACTGAAGTTGTACAGCTGGTATGTTGAATATCCCATTTGCTCCTGCCTGCACTTGAATGAAGTCATTGAAAGCCTCCTTGGAGGGGAAATCTGCCTCAGACTAATACAGCAACCAATTGACAGTGGCGTGATTTCTATTATTACTCCATTATCACACTGGGATCTGTGCCTAAATGAGCATACTTCCTCCCTGATGCCATTTCCTTTTATCCTGGCTCTAGTCTAAAAGTGGATCAATGGGAGTAATATATATGATGTCACTTCAATTTACAGCTACTGCCTCCCTCTCTCGCATGCACAAATAGATCAATTCTTCCCAAAAATGGTTAAAAAATGCACAGGGAGAATCTTCTCTGAGAAAAGAGTTCTCTGCTATATTTGTCTGTGTAACCACAGCAAGGAGCTGTTTACACTGAGCAAAAAACGGGGGGAAAAGGAAAAAAATCACTACTGTGCACTGGAAAATGCTGGCTGAAATACAAGAAAAACAAGGCCATATAGAGAATTAAAGCAATCTGACCTTTGAAAATTACACAGAAATGTTTAAAGTTTTTAAGGCACAGCATTTCTCCTGTACTTGGTGGAAGAGTATCTTGTGTCCTATCCCCAAAAACACAAAATGTATTTTCATTTATATATTTACAAAATTTTTCCAAGTCAAACCAAATTCCTTCCCACTCCTCTCTTAGGAAAGAAATGGAAAACCTCCACTCCATAGTTCAGTTGTGAATGTTTCCCTTCAGAAAATATTTGATCATACAATCATTTAGATTGGAAAAAACCCGTAGTATCACCAAGAACAACCACTAACCCAGCATTGCTATGTTGACCATTAAACCACGTCCCTAAGCACCAAGTCCACATGTTTTTTAAACACCTCCAGAGAGACTGACTAAATCTTGTGCAGCCTGTTCAATTTCCTCATAAACTGTAGCCAAGAAAGCAATGCTACTAGTCCAGGAGATCGGATTTATAGGTCCAGGCCATCTCTACACTTTTACTTCACATGGTCAAACAAATCCCTGAATGAATCTAATTTTATAAACTCTCCCCCCACTGCCTTGAATGCTCTTTTCTGCAAGCTGCAACTAAAAAACTTTTGTGGAAGAAATCTCCTCATTCCTCAAACTGTTAAGAAAATTGGTGCCTGAAAATTCAAAAAAAGCACTGTTGACTCAACCATGTTTTTAACCAGATTTTGTCATTGTTTACCTCAACAGTCTTCAGATGCTGACCAGCAGAGTGACTTGTTTTAACTGCAAACAAAGCATGTTCCCCCCCACCCCCTTCAAGGGCTAAAATGTATTCATATCAAGTAGCATATGAATTCAATAAAAAATGCCCACACTTACAGTTGTTAACTAGTATAGTGCAATACACCAGTGAAAAGAGTTTAACTCTGAAAGAACTAGTCTGCTCTTTGATTAATATGCAGGGGAAAAAATATTCTGCAGCTGACATATGCTTTGAACTGGTTTGTAAAATAAAGTCTATCTTTGCCAGAGTCTGACAAAATTTCACAAGCACATAGTAAAAAAACAGTTCTGCTCAACTTCATTTAGGCCAGTTTGTTTGACTACTCTGCTGATGAAAAGTCAGCTCCCCTTTCAATGTTTATGAAAGATAACTAATCCTCACTATATTTAAAAGCAAAATATCTCAGTCTGTAACACATTCTTATCTACTTATGAACTTGTATGATAGCTCTTCCCACTGTGTGTGGTTTTTCTGTATCTGTTCAGATGGCTCTTTCTATGCTCAGCAATTCATTTTTGAACACAACAATTTTGAAAACACAAACTAGGAATTGTACCTGGTAATTATAATGAAAAATATATTCCTATGAACTTTGCTTCAAAAAGCCTTATTTCAAAAAGTAATAATTCCAACAAGTTCATGAGCATTTCACTTGTGTTATACTTCAAAATGCTTTTTCTGGGACATTTATATCTGACATCACCTAATTTTTACTAGTAGAACACAAAAATGACACAGACCAATTTATTTAATAAACAATTGCTTTGGCATTTTGCTCCCAGTTACTTTTCTCCTTATAAAATCAAAATAAAGGCTTTTTTTTGAAAGTAGATGAGCTGTGTCAGGAATAATTTTATGGCAAATACCTACTAAAACACAAAGGTTTGGTTTATCCTGCCCACAAATATGAAAACACTGCTGAATGAAGGACACAAATCATTGTTTTATGTTCTGTGTCTGATATTCTGGTTACACATTACTGGTAATATTTTTAAAAGGGCAGCCACTGCTACCAGTATGTAAACTGGAACTTTTTCTTAGGCTTTAGTATGAAGTATTTTCCCATAATTTACTTAATCTAGAGAAGATCCACTTACAAAGAAATTCAGCATCTGCTATCTAACATAAATGCATTGAAATGTCAAAAATGATTAAACCTTTATGATCTAACACACTGCTGAGCCAGCAAAATGAAAAACAGGTGGCTTCCACTACAGGTTCAGTCAGGTTATGCAGTGCTTTTCTCAACCGTAGCTTTCTCAAAGAAACATTTCACTCTTACTTTACCCTCAAGCATAATTCCCTTTCAAGCATAATAGGCTACACACTCACTATTCTATGCAGGTTGCCAGTCCTGCCAGTTACTATCATGCTTCCAGATGTGCTACTCCTGCTTTCAGATGAAATGGCCACACCAGAGAAAAAATGGACACAGAAAGCCAAATTCCACATCTCAAGACATACTTCACAGACAACATTCCTGAGACACAAACCAAAGCTGAAGCTGGCAACAGCAAGATCTTCAGTCATCCCTTCACTCGATCTCAGGAGTCCCCAGCAGGGTGGAGGAATGATCAGAATATCAGCCCTGTGGTTAAGGCTCACCAGCTGTAAGCAGGTGGCATTAAGACCATCTTTTGTCATCAAACGGGACACTCAGCAGACACACTTCAGGTTCAGTGAACTATTCATCTAATTGCAAAGAACAAAGCCAAGACTGTTTATTTTATTTCCCAGATTCTCTATTACCTATTAGAGGATTCATAGAAAAGACCACCAAGTCTTAGCAGTTGCTGGGAAGATTTCATACACACATTGTAGTAGATGCTGAAGCGCAAGTATCTGCCTCTTAATTTGTCCACCCAAAACAGTGTAGGTCTCAACTGCTCCAAATCCTTGCTCACTGTGCTTGGGCTGATCAGCGGCAGTACAAACCATCTCATCTTGAATGACCAACATCTAGATCCTCTGAAACCACCTGGCTATCAAGTGGCCTCTGAGACATTAAAAGAAAGTGACAGACTACAGATGACACTGAAAAATGAAGATATGAAGAAGCACAATGATGGAATATGAGCCACAACCGTTAGTGAGAACACCCTCAGCACCCAAACAGATTTATTTTTTCTCATTCTAAGTACTAGAAGAAAAAAGGCAAAAACCTGAGAGCCTAAGAAAATTAACAATTTTTTCAAAGTTTTGGTAAATCGCAAATTACTGGGCAAGTAACCTCAACAACCAGAAAAATCCTATCTCTGGAAACTAACACAGTTAATTAAGATACCTCTTCAGTATGAAATATTCTTACAATAGAACAGAGCAAGGGGCAGCTTGAAGAGTATCTTCCTTAAAAGTTTGGTACACATTTTGCCACTTCTGGCACAGAAATTTGTTCTGCCTATACCTACCAATGCAAGACACAGTCAACGCCCAGAGTTCAGCTATGATTGTTATCTTCAAGGAATTCGCTACAGGTTTTCCAACTCTCCTATAGTGTGGTCAGGTCTTGGGGAGATCTCAGCTTGTTTACCTTTCTGGTAAATCAAGTACAAAGGTACTACATCTAGTACCTACTAGATGCCTCAAACAGCTGGAATTCAGAGAAAGAACCTAAACAAGGAGAAGGAAAATAACTTTTGTCTTCAAAGCTTTCACTAGCATGGCTGTGCTGAGGGAAGTTTTATCAAATCCACTCAGCTCATGCTGGAGCTGCAGGATATACCATCACTTCAGGGAATGAGATTCATCATAAAGCACTAACAGTGCCACAAGCCTTCCTGGACAAAAGCATTAAAACACAGATGGGAACCTGCACTTCCATCTCTTAACCCCTTACTACTGGAATCCACAAGAATTTATTTTCATCTTTTCTAGTCTTTTTTATTTCAGAACAGTTGATGAGGGCTTTCATATTTAATTATGTCAGGTGTCTTTTAACATTTGTAGATGAACTGCGTTTCCAGAACCATATTTTCTTCAGATCTTAAGTCTGGCTCTGGTGGACTGTGTGTCCAACACAGCTTGTGCATACTCGTAACAATTTTTCAACACACCACATCCATTTGATCCCTTTTTCTTTTACAGTAGTTTTGCTGTTTTCTGGTTGGTTGTTGTTTCGGGTGTTGGTCTTGGGGTTTTTTTTCATTTGTTGATAATCCAATTGACCAGACTGAGTGAACTCCAGTTTCAGAAATAAACACATTCCACCAAGAAAGCCTTAATCACAGACAACTTAAAAACACGTGTAGTTCTAACACTCTAAACCTAAGAACAGGTGCTGCTGGGAACCTAGAAAAGCAGTATATAGAATTTGCAGTCATTAAACTGTCCCAATTGATCAAAGATGCCAATTCACTGCTATCAGCTTCTAGAATTCTTCATTTAACTAAGGTCTCACAACGGCTAAAACTCACAATGACTAAAACTATCCAGTTGTCTGAAAGAACTCTTTCACTGTGGCAGAAAGTCATCTAGTTCCACAGCTGCTGTCACTTCTCAGCCCAATTGCCTCATCATCCCAAAAGGATGCCTCTGGCACTTTAGAAGACAACTGAGACACAAACCAAAGCTGAAGCTGCACTGAACACTGCACCATGACGAGCAACACTGTTACCATATGGTTACCCGGTTTTCAAGGGTTTTTTTGTGTTTCCCACCACCCATGAAATCAACCACTGATGACTCTGAGGCAGATACTGCTGACCGCTGCCCAAAGATCACAGGTGACAGCCAGGCACTTCCTCTGCTCCACAATTCTCTGCTCAAACCACACCAGCTTCTTGAAAAGGTGCCTGATATTTTCAATTAGTTGTCCCAAAACTTGCACTGTCACTTAAGACTGGGCACAAATGTCACCACCTCTCGCTCCAGATGTAGGCCAAGTTTCTCAGTTTTGCCTGCTCTACTACAAATACATAGCAAGGTATACTTAAAGGAAAAAATAAAAAAAGCCACCCTTCTACCTCCCAAAAAATGCTTTCTGGAACAAAATGCTTCACTGCATACAGCTCTCTCCAGGAGAAGAGGATAAGACAATGCAACACATGACAAAATTCATTGCTTAATACTTTTGTGAAGACTACTCAAATCCTATAGTGATGAGCTTGATATGGAACAGAACAAGTGTATCCCACTAGTTTTTATTCCTGATTTTTAAAATATGGATGAGGTTTTAATTTAAACTGTTGCAAAAGACAACACTGGGGAAAAAAACCCCAAAATCAAGCCCTTGAAAGATCTGAGAACAAGTATTGCACAACACCACGATTATGCCCAGTGCTATTTAAAAAGATACTATAGTTACTAGCAAGGATGTCACTCCCAAATTTTCTCTTTCAAATCTGTATTTCAAAATCTGTATTTCTCCTATATAGGAGCATTAAAACTTAAGTATAAAAATAATCCTGGCTCAAACTTGCTGTACATGAACTTTTCCAAACTGCAGTGTGACTTACGGATTTTTTAGCTTAAAGGAGTGCAAGAAATTTAGTGGCTTAAGACTGCATTTGCATACCATTAGCATGTGCAGAAACAGAACTTCTTAAAAAAAAAAAATCAAACCAAACCCAAGAAGTTAGTTGAAATACTAATGTTCTCAGGAGTAATTATCAATAGAGTGGTAAGTGCTACACTCTGTTCATATTTTTCAGATGAGACTTTCTGTAATGTCTAGGATGATAGGTGAATCATTAAAAACAATCAGGAGCTATTTCATCTCATGTACTAACCAGTAGTTTCACATATTGACACAACATTAATAATGGTATTAATAACTGATCTTACCAATGAACTTGGTTTTTGATTCATAAATAAAGCTTTGTGTGGGAACTCCATTCAATTTAACAGAATTGCATCGAAGCACTAGCTTCTGAACAGCGCTCTTTTTAAAAAAATCCCCACAATTAGTACTTTCTTGTGATTATAGAAATGTGTCTTGGTTTTATGAAAACATGACAGGAACAGAAAAAATATTTTACACATACTAACTAACTACAAAGTTGATAAAGGGGTAAGAATAAAAATATGACATTCAAGGCATAAACCCCCTTATAAATTCAGTCTCACAGCTGAGGTAAAACTAGAGGCTTTAAACATATTAATTGCATGAAACTTTTTAGGCTTATTTGTAATACTGGTATATGCATGGAAGTATATAAAGATATGCTCACATAATAACTCAACGATTTTTTTACCTGTCTCCAAACAGTGGTGGTGATGTTTTAAGATTATTTTTTTTGTTGTTGTTGTTGTTTGCTTTGGTTGGTTTTTATGCATCTTTTAAGGAAGATTCAGTGAAGTGCTCAAAATAACTTGATTTCATGCCCTCCATCCATTATCTTTATGTGTCACATTGCAGAGTACTATGAATCATTTAACATAAAATAGATGTACCTACAACTTGATTTCCAGAAGCAGGCACAAAGACAAGTTTTCATGCTGAAAACAAAGAGCATCCTAGGTTCTGCATTTTCAAACAGAGATTTTCTACCATATTTTCCATCAATAATTTACTAAAACCTTAATTTTTAAAGATACTTAAACATTTCCAATGCTTTACAAATTACTGAGAAAGCAATGCTAAAAGCAGTTGTTACAAAAAAAAAAAATTGATTCTTAACCAAAACCCCAGACTTAATATAATTAATTTAATTGTTAATTTTTATTCTATAAACATGCAGAGAAACGATTCAGTTTACTGCCATTCCTTTAAATATTACTTTTCCCCTCTGCAAAAGGACCTAACACGTATTAAGCAGCGAGCACTCCATATCATGACCTGTGCATTTCTGGGTTCCGCTCCAGATATTTTATGTCCTGCTTAAGCTCTTGTACGTGGACCTGGAGGAACCAGGATGGGCTGCAGCAGGACTTCCTGGCAAATAGGCAGATTCAAGACTATCACTGCTATTGACAGCAGGGGAACCTATCCTCCACCAAACAGCATTCACTTACTTTTTTCCAAGGCTGAATGCTATTTCACTTCTACCTCTTCTACCTCAGGAAAGGAGGGGCCAGAAAGAATACTGACTGCCAAGAAGGATACCTAGAGAATTTGCTGACCCATGGGCTCATTACATACTTCTTACAGAAGGAGAGCTCCCATTAGCTTCAAGGATTATTTTTTCTAGAAAGAAGAATAAGAACAGCACTTCATCACTGAATTTACACAGGAATGTGAAAATAATCAAGCAGATAATGCCAGGGAGCAGTGGGCCGACTGTACAGCAGCAGAGTATTATTTATAGTACAAATGGCTGGATAACCACTAAGTGCAGTAGTTCAACAGTAATTCATAATCTTATCTACTATGGAAATAGTTGACTGAAAGTTTGCTTCAGTAAGAACCTGAAGTGCTACGCACCAAGTTATTCACATAAAAGTTTTAGAAAGTGCAATCCCACTTAAGAAATGTATCCAATTTAAGAAATGGGTGGATAACAATAATTTAAACCTAATTTAATGCAAGTAATGTACAAGCAAAATATCTGTTTAGTATGGGTCTTGTTCTTAAGAAGCAAAGGCAAGCAGCTACTCTCTCAGCTCTTTTCTTCTAGATAAGTCAATCTCTTTCATTTTAGGAACATGTGTGCTGCTGCAGCAAAAATGGACCATAAGTTTCCATTATAAACTGCAGTTCTCAGGTGTTTATAACATCACTATAAAAATTTCCCTCCAGCAAAGAAACTTGGCATTAAAGTTCTCAGTTTATAAAAGATTGTAAAAATAGTATTTTTATTATTATTTTACCAGAGTTAATTTTCAAGGTATCTTACTGATTTGAGACAAATGTCTTATCACTGAACTCCCGTTTTTAACAAATGAAAACTTGACAGTTGATTATACTTTAAGTCTAAAGACATTCGCAAATCTTTGAAATTAGGATAGCTATGGCAACATAGAGCAAACAACTATGATTAAGGAATCTTTTCCCCTGGCAAAATTAACCCTTCATAGTTCTGTCTTAAACCCCAAACCAATAGCACTTTTTCCTTTTCTTTCGAATTAGGTAGTAGAGATTTAGCTAGCTGTGTGGATTTTCCCCCATGCTTTAACATAATCCCCTGAATATGCCTTAAAATCCCAGCTACATCGTCACCTACACCAACAATACCCCACGACAATCACAGTTTGTGTGCACAATGCTGCAAACACTCAGGTCTAATTAACTTGATGTGCATGAGTACCTCCACAGAAAGAAGCAGCCTATTCTTGCTCACTAGTTTATGCATTTGGCCCTCTTATATGTGCCTTTTACAGTGACATTAGAGGGCTTAATAAATGAATTGCAAAAAAAAAAAACCTGTAGAATTTTGCAGTGATAGTACAGTTACTGCTTTTTAAAACTAGCCCAAAACCTATTGTGCAGACTTTAGACTAATTTCTGTTAAAAACGGCTTATTCTCAGCAGAATCTAAAGAAGTCATTAATTTGTATAAAACTTTAGCCAGCCCAGCCTGAAAATACAGTAAAATAAACAACTTATTATTGGAAATTTAATGCTTTTTACTGCCCTGGTATTTTCAAACACAGACATCTCAGCTCCAACAATGTGCTGCAGTTTCTGTGTACTACAGACTCCAGCCTGGGAAGCCTCTGCAGCACCGACTTTCACACAGATACATAGCATTAAGTCCCAGAAAAGCTGGGAACCAGGCATACTCAGCACCTCTGCAAATTAAACACCTCCCAGCCAGAGTGCATACATTGTAGAGGCCTAAGCAAAGCAGGCACTGTACACCAAAATATGTTTCTCTTCATGGTTATTTCGCCATTGATTGTTACAAGGGAGAACTGCTTAGCTATGAATCAGTATATCTGTCTTCATTTTGTCAATTATCTCTGCATAAATACCAGAAAGATCCACTTTAAAGAAAGAAAAGCATGTTAAACTGTCACAGGTTTCACTATTAAAACAAAATTTACCTTGAAAAAAAAATCCAAACAGGCATAGCAGGCTGATTACATGAGTATTAGAAATATTTTCTCCCCTGTAACCTTTTCCTAAAGAAGGTGGTATTTCATATACCCCTAATGTCACCAAACAGATACCAGCTGTGCTGTAAATGCTGAGTGTGGCACAGACAGGTAAAACACTCTCAGCTGAGTTTTAATATTGTCATTGAACTCTGCAACAGACAGTGATGTTCTTTCAAAAACACACCTGAAACAAGTGACTAAGGATAAATCCAACTTCTTATCATCTTCTAATTCCAAATGGACAATACAGGGAAGAAGGCGACATGAAAGGAATTTTTCACTGACACGCAAAATGAGTGCTGAAACCCAAAACACCTGAGTTACTCCAAGAATTAGTAAAGCACGTGACAAAAAAAAATACACAGTTACTCTAAAAAGGCCAAAAGATGAGAGCATACTTACTGCAAATGCAATTTCAATTCCCCTCTGTTAGCAAGAGCACAAAGTCCTTTAAGCTGATTACAGCTGTGCTGTGGTGCCTCTAATATTTGTCTTCTCTCAGACTAAATACACAAGCTCTTCTTCTTTATCTAAATCCAATCACAAACCAGTCTTGGATATGCTCCACCCTTGTAATTACGTCTTGCTCTCGGTGCTCATATTCCACTTCTTTCCTTCCCTATTCCCTTTGCATAGTGTAGCTGTTTTTATTCAATGCTCTTCTGGGAATACTATCTCTCATCTAATAATCACATTACTTAGAAATTTTAATTTTGGCATTAAACAACACAAAACTAGTTTTGACAAATATTGCAGTTCCAGGGACAATAACAACGTAAAAGTAAACCACTTTTTCATCTGCCTCTGAATATATTTGTGTTTTTAAAAGTCAAGACCAAAAGAGGAAATGTTACCCTCTTGCTTTCTATAACAAGATGAGTGTGTCCATTTGCAGAAGGACTCTTAATTTCAGGTGCTGGTGCACTGACTTCCAGAAAACATAGCCAATAAACACATCCTTTTACTTTAACAGCTGAAAAACCAAGTGCACTAAGGTTTGCAAAGCATAGCGCACATTTCACAATTTTCGAAAGAACTGCATTTTTGTTTTATTGTAAATAAAATTTTAATGCAAATAAAAGCAATGGAAGGAAATAGTCTATTGCAACTGTAGTTTCTGCTAATTATGAATGTTATATAATTTGCATGCTTACAGTAAATGGCAAGTGCTGGTATCTGTGATTTCACAACACCAAGCCCAGCTCAAAGGCAGTCTTGGCTGGAAGGAAACAAATGCAACAATGGTATTTTACCAAATCTGTATCATTAATAAAGCCAGTATAAATAACCTTTCCAGTACATACTGGCTTTCTGTATTACCCTTTATAGTAAAAAAAATAGTTTGCCCCAATAGGAAGAGTGTTTACAATACTGGTTAGTTTTGAACGTATCTGCACGGAGCAAAACAGGGATCTGAACCTGAGATGTGTCTCAAGGGGAAGAACAGGCAGGTGACAACAAAGACATTTTGTAGTATTAACAGAAAGCAATTTTTTTCACAAAGCTGGTTAAGTTCCATACAGTGCTTAGGACTGTTTTTTCTCTAGAAATCTTGTTTTCTCTTTTTTCAGTTCCCTTGGGATCTTTGACCATACACTTGAACTGACTTGAAAAGTAAAGGAGGGGCAGAGGAGAGGGGTAGTGGAGCAGGAGGAGACAGACAAAACCCAAACTGTTGTGCTAGCGTTTTCAGCGTTTACATGGCTAAATTTGTATTGCCAAGCCTATTAGAGCTGATTGGCCTGAACACTGAAAATTACTGATTTATGCTTAGCAACCTTGCAAACAACAATCATTGCTGCTCACAGTAAGGGAACCAATTTAAGGGCCTCTCAATGTATACAGTACTGCCATTTATATATTTATTTTTTAAAGCTCAGGTTTCCAGTTCCACCAGTAAGTGCTCGTTCTGTAGACCCATGATACTGTGGTGATACACACATGCACTGTATATCACAGCACAGATCTAAACTGCAGCAGTAAACAGCAAGACAGAGAAGTTTAATCTAGAGATTTTAGGAACGTAAAATTGCAAAGGATAAAATGGAAACTGGTGAGTTAGGCTGTTGAGACCTCAAAATCATGGGAAAACATACTTTTAGGTGGCTTTTAGCCAGTTGTTTGTTGAATGCCTCTCCCCCTTTCCACTTATACTACTGTTTAAATCAAATATTGTCTGTCTTTTAAAGAATGCATTGTAGGTTACTCATAAGAGAAAAATGTGAGTTCCATTACACTAACGTACTTTCCCTTTTATTAATTTTTAAAAATTATTTATTTTTTATATAGACATTGGGTTGCTTGGTTAGGATGTTTTCCTTTTGTTTTAGTGACTGGATTTTCCTCTGTTTTTGGAAAGTTTACTTAATGTTTGACATCTCACTGTTTCCTCCAGACAGTCAGTTCCTCCAGTCAGTTTGTGTTTTGTTTTTGAATTACTCACACAGCAATAGAGAAGAGGGAAAAAACAACAACAAAAACAAAATAAACAAACAAACAAACTAGTAAAAATTTCTTTTAAAATCCTCTCCAGGAAACTGGGCTGTAAAACCACAAAATCTGGCAGGGCGTCACAGCAGGGGAATACCTTACATATTTTTATATCAAGCTGAGGCTTTAAAAAAAAAAAACCTGAAAACGAACATAACACTGCTCAGTTGAAACCTAGGATTTGTAGAGGGAGTGGAAAGGAACAAAGACTTGTGCTACAAAACTGAGGAAGCAAACTGCAGCCGTGAAGAGGCCGTGTGTGTGCGTGGCGAGCGGGAGCCGGCGGCACCTCATGCAGAAAATATTTCTACTTGGTGCTCAAAAGCCAGTTCCAAACTCCTTCTGTGCTGCTCTCCCGAGCTCTGTCTAAAGGCTTTCGGGGGTGTTGTTCATGTGAGAGAGACACACAGACATCCCTGGGAACTGGGAATAAGTAAGATTAAAATTTTGTTCTTTGTGGTTGAAACAATTGAATTTGGTTGCAATTCAAAGCTGTAATACAGAAAAATGCACAATTCAAGGCAGCACGTGATGCCGCCTAACAACTACAAAATGATTTTGTCAAATTCATATTTTAACTTAAAAACTTCAATAAAACGAAAATAAAAATAATAGGTGTTCGTAAGCAAACATAAAATTTTCGTAATTACTATGAAACAACCCCATATTTCTATTTCTTAGACAAAAACATTCAGTAGTCCACAATTAGCTTACATTTGAACAATGCTCAAAGGTGTGTTTACCATATTACAAAAGGCAGAAGTACTCTTCACTGAAATGCATTTACTACTCCATGAAAAGTAAGAAGAAAAACAGTATTAGTAAGACAGTCAAGCATGGAGACTACATGCTCAAATCAAATCTCTGCATTTTTCCACATTAACTCTAATGCTAATTTTCCAGCTATATTAGCTTACCCATACAATTTCATAATTAAATTATATCATGTGACACTTCAAAAAACACATTAGGTAAACATCACAGACACTTTAATTCAGCATAAGAGACATTTGCTATGTATTTAAAATTAGTTGCTGTTCCTAATACACTGCTACTCCAGAAAAAAATGCTACCGTGAATCTAACTATAAATCAAATTACCCCAGTTATATAAATCAACAAATACATATAAAAACTCCTATGCAGCACATTTTTAAATACAGATTTTATTACTCCTTGAATGGAGTAACAAGAGAAATTACTGTTCAACTGTCTAAAAAGTACTTCTTTTGCACGTTTTCAGCTTCATCTCAACTTGCAAACAGTGTTTTGCAGATCAAACTAGCAGGAACCAATGTAAAATGCTAATATAATTTTGCACTACTTTTCTGACAAGTGTGCATGCAATGCTATGCTGTTACTGGGAAAATTGTAAATCTATACAAACACTTTAAGAACAAGAAATACAGAATTTTAAACAAAATATATTGAATGGATACTTCTAACAGCTGATGAGTTCTGACAGAACAGTTCTGATTAAACTGACTTCAGGCTAAAACTTCAGAAGAGGACATCAGAAAACCATCTTGTAACAACAAAGTTAAAGGAAAAGAAACAATAAAAAATAGGTGACAAGCTATTTCTTACAATATTAACATCAAAAAGTTTTTGTTGTGAACATTAGCAGCACCTTTATTTTTTGTTATGCTGTGTGGACTATCTAAACCAGGCTTGTTTACAGTTTTTAGAAACTAGGGAATCTGAACTGCAACTGCCTTGCTTTGTCCTAGATTTATATGTTAAGGATTTCAGACGTAACAAACTCGATTTTAGCTGCAGAACTTGTTGAGACAAAATTCCCACGGATTTCAGTGAAACTCATCTGCAAGGATTGCAGGGTGGAGCACACAACACCTTCTGAGTAATCATTTTAAAATACACACACCATGATCATTTAAATTTATTTTGACATTTTATATTCTTTGGTTAACTTTAAACTTTCAGTACAATGCTGAAACACGAAGACATTAAAGAGCATAACATAAAGCACAGCGCTGCAGGCAACAGGCTTGCACAAATTTGGTAGAGGTTGAAGTCAATACATAACACACTCCCAAACACCTTGTTCATGGATTTTATTATTGATGACATCTGCACACTGTTTCAATTCTTATTTGGCAATACCAAGTATACTGGTATGGGTCAAACTAATTTTATATATAGGAATAAAAAGGTTTCAAAATATTATACATGCGCAGAGCAGTACAAAATTATGTAACCTACATGCCAATAAAGTGATGAAATTCAGTAGTTATATTTTCCAACTGCAACACGGAAGGTTTTTAGAAACCAGCAGGAAGCTGCTATGGAATCTAAACCAAGATAGCATGTAACCAGTGCATAAGAAGCATGTATTATCAAAGCATTTTCTGACATATGTTTTGTGGAGATCTGCCAAAAAAACTTGTTCTAGTAAATTAACTTTAGATGTCTCTAAATGCTTTAGAAAAATTATTTGTGGCCATGAAGGTAAATAGACAAATGCTAAGCCTTGACTTCAGCAACTGGAAACAGCAAGATTTGCATGAGGAAACTGTGGAAATAGGAACTTTGAAAGGCTTAAAAATTACATCTCAGCTCTACCCAAAATGTTAACATACTGTTACAGTAGGCTGTTGCATGAGGAAAATTAGAGGTTTATATTTATACACACTATATGAGGCCAGTCCTGACACCTTCAGATAGCCATGTCTCCAATATTTGTGCTTGTACAGCATATAAGCAAAATGACATCTTCTCCACTTTTTGTAGTATTCTTGATTGGAATTAGGAGAAAATGCAGGCAGACAAATGAACCCCCTGTAAGCTGTGTCAGTCTTGGCTTCTGAGTTAAAGGAATTATGTTCACAGTGTCTATTCTATGTACTTCCAGCTTTGTAAAAGGACAAATGTACTTTTGGCATATGATATTGTATGCAAAAAAAGATTTACTATACGGGCGAGAGAGGCTTAAATATTTACAGTTTCTTTCTGAAGAAAGACAACACCAAAACAAAAGCAACCAACAAAACTATAGCTAGGTGAAATAAGCTTATTTGCCTTGGTTCAGCCCTTACTGGAAAAGCCATCCATATGGCAAAAGCTGCCCCTCACAACTATCAACGTTGAAAGACGTGGGATTGAATGAGTGTGGAAATTGAATTACACCCTCCCTCCCTGTAGGTGGTCCTTATGGATGAGTGTGCCGGATGGAAGTTGGCACCACTCCTGTCCATGATGCATCAGTTCCCTGGACACAATCCTTCAGACTGCAGCTTTCTCAGTATGATGCTATTCAAGGAGATAAAAAACATATTTTAAAAAAACTCTCTTTGAAGCAGTGGTCTAAGATAAACATCTATTTGCAACAGACATTCGCAATAGGTACTCTCATTGCAGGCTCCTACTAATCTGATTTGTGCATGATTTTATTTCTGCTCAGGAAGCTTAAATTAATTTAGCTGTTCCTGAACAGTATTCCTACAGAAAGATGAAGTATCCAGTAGCTCACAACTACAATTCCTAGCTCTACAGCCACATTTGCTATACAGTTAGGGTATGCTGAAAATTTGTTTGCCTTAGCTTACAAGGCTTTTTTACTATTATACTCTTATCCAATTACATTCAGTTTTTAGACTTGTGTAGATTGCCTAGAGGCTGAAAAGCGGAAGAATTCAGATCCTCATGTGTGCCAAATTACCAACTGTGAGAAAATATCTGGCATATTCCCCACATTGAGATGACTCTGCCATTAATGCACCCCAGCACTGAGAAGTCTGATGTGTTTTCCCAATATTGTCTGATTTCCAGTTCTACATTTAATAGCAGTCACAATAAATATAGTAATAATTAATACATGATTATTGCTATTACGAGTCTATGAACTTGCAGTCCAGGACTACTTTTAATTTTAAAAGTAGTAGTTGGTAATTCCTCTTGTACACAGACTGCATTTGTGAGGAACAACTGGCAGGACAGAAACTATGATCAAAAATGGCAAAATAGATAATCTATGAGGTACAAACTGAAGTCTCACAATGTTTTTCAGAGACTTTCAGAACAGTTTCTGAATAAAGGCCCTTCTTCCCTTCAGCTGTTCCATAATTACATGGAGACATGGAAATGGAAGTAAATACTCACATCCAATTTAAACAATTAATTAAGATAGTCAAAATCACTGATCAAGGGATGTCTAAATAGATTAATAACTCAGTTCAGATGGTCAAGTCTGTTCCTTTTTGCATGCCACTTCTGCTATACACATGAGGGCAGGTATCCCGAGATAACCCACAGTCTACTAGCAGGATACATAGAGATGATTTGTTCTTAGGCAAATATTCATGGCATGTCTAGTGCATTGTTAGCACTCTCTTGTCAAGAAAAAACAACTAAATATTTCCATCACATTGAGAAAAACAGCCATGGGGAATACCCAAGTACCCTCACCATAGTCACCATATTGAGTTGAATTGTTTGCTGTTTCTAGACATCAAAGTTCTGCCTGGTGTTTCATTTAAACTCACAAACTGCTATCTATGGATGCAAACCACACACCACAAACCACCACACACACACACATTCCTGACCCCCACTCCCTGCTCTCATGTTCTCCACAGCTTTCTCTTTAAAATAAAAATTTAACACACAGCTCAGTAAATACTGTAAGGTGAAGCTGGCTGTACTCCTAGAAATAAAAAATTAAAGTTTCAGTAGAAACTGACATCTTCATGTAAATTACAGTTTAACCCCCCAAAACAAGCAGGAAATGATACTATTACCTAATGTCTGAAAAATCAGAGACTATATCCATTAACAGAAAATACTTCTTGCAAGTGGCAAGAACTAAAATTACTTCCTCTGCTAAGTACACAGGAATGAAGATATCCAGGTATCTTTTTAATCTATGCCTTCCTGGAAGTAGTGCATTTTTCCTTTTATCAAGGAAAGAGAACATTGTCTTGGTGTAGGTAATATTACTAACACAAAAACATGTTCAACAAGGCAGAATTGGACACTGCTTTTACAGACGCATGCTATAGCAGTTTCCAGTGTGATCCCAAAGAGTTTCTAATTTCCAATCAATACAGCTAAGCAAATTTGTGCAACTAGGTAAAAATGTCATATCCTGTATGCTTTTAACTGTATTTTCAGAGAAATAACTTTATTTACAAGCAAGAGATCCAGAATTCATTCACTGCAAATCTCAGTGAGTCATTTAATCCCATGACGATCACATCATCTTTCAGATCATTCCTGTGGCCATGACTGTAAATGCAGTGTTTGTGGTCAGACCAAAACACAGACACAATCAAAGGAACTATATAAGAATGGCTCCACAAGGACAACTTCACATGCTGTGCCTACAAAGATAGGCTACTGCTTCCATGGCTATGGCTTTCTCTCCATGTCAAGTTGTATCAGGCTTTAACACCTGAAGTTAATAGAAGTTTCCTTCTCAGAAAAATAAACCAAAATAATCTGCTCAAAGGAAATTATCATGTTGCTTTATGTCAGAGTAAAACTATTTTATTTCTAGGACAACACAGAGCCACAGAAACCTTCTGCACAATGGAAACATATAGTCAGATCCTTTTCTTGCACTGCATTACTCTGACGAAGTGAAGGACTTCTGCACTTGGGAGCCTGTTTACAGAACTGAAACAGCCATGCACAACCTGCCCTCGAGGGATCTTCCTTCAAGAAGCATAATCTGGTGCACGGTACTGACAGTCTGGGCAAAGCCTCAGTCCTAATTTGAAGTTTAAATCTGCACCCCAAAGGAAATTAAAACCTTTCTGCTCTGGCTTGGCTTTATCTGACATTTTTGTGGCTTAATAATTCAGTAATGAGTATTCATTAAGACATAGGTTTGCAGCAAATAGATAGATGCAAGTGTAGGAAGCACAGACTTGCTCTTTATCTAGTTGAAGATGTCCCTTCCATGGCAGAAGGGTGTACTACATGACATTTAAAGGTCTCCTCCAACCCAAACCATTTCGTGATTCTGTGATTTTTCAAAGTACCATGAATCATGAATTTGCACTGTGTTTTAACTCCAGTACTCTAGCCCACTGACTACCACATTCTAGCTCCCTTTTGTTGTAGTATCATATTCAGCAGAAATAGAAAGCACAACAGACCACATTAACTTGCTGAAATTAAGCTCAAAAGTATCTCTTTTTGGATGACTTGAATTCTTGTAGGAGTCAGCAGCCACATAAGTAGGTATTAATTTAGCAACCAAATCACTCCAGAATATGTGAAACAAAGTCCCTGTTTTCTGTTAGCTCAAGCTCAGCTGCCCTTCCTGTTATTTCTGAGCCGTATATGTGAGCTATGGTTGAAAAGAACACAAAATCAGAGCAGGTTCTTTAGATGTCCCCATTCCTCTCTACAGTCCCTTTCAAGCCACCGCTGAACATGGATATGTTGAACATGGACATGTTCACATGAACATGAATATGACTCTGTATTATCCCTGCAAAAAGAAAACCAAACAGAAGCTACATTTGTAAGTTCATTCAAATCATAGATTCATATAAAGTTAAGATATTGGAATGGATCTGAAAGATCATCTAGTTCTAAACGCCTTGTGTGATGGACAGAGACACCTCTCAGTAGGTTGCTCAGAGACCCATCCAACCTGGCCAGAGCTGGGGAACCCACATCCTTCCTGGGCAATCTGTTCCAGTGTCTCATCACCCTCACAGCAAAGAATTTCTTCCTACTAACTGGATATTTCCCTCTTTCAATTTATATTCATTACTCCTTGTAATAATTTGTAATCTTACAATTTTACATCTCTCAAACACAAATCATTCATGCTACATGACACAACTGTGCCCTCAGAACACCCCACATTTAGCAAACAGGATTATTTAAGGGATTGTAGATTCAGAAATGCACTGATACATCCAAATATGATCGACAGTAGCCAAAAGCACACAAATGTTAACTTTCTACATGGGTGTTAGGCTGAGGGAAAAACCACAAACCTGAAACACCTGACAGTTTTAACCTGGAATCTGAAAAGTTTAACCATAGTGTTCTCTTAATTTGCAACACAATGAGAATATTCTGTGTGGTATTACTTACTTCTAATGAAATACATATGATATTGAAACCAGTAATACTTATTTCTGTCTCTGAAATAGAAGTCTGCTCCTCAGCCTAACAGCCTCATAATTATTGAGAAAAACTCCTTCAGGAATCCTTCAGACACTTCAGAGTCCGAAGAGCCTGCAACCTTTATATCTTATGTGATGATAATACTGCAAGACTTAAAAAAAATAAGTTTAAAAATACAAGCAAATCATGAGCTAAAGAAGATACTTTTAGATATTCAGTAATGCTCTTCCATGACTTGATTTATTTCCAGATTGACTTCTAACCTTGTCATGGTGCTCAAAGACTTAGGGAGTAGCTTAAAAGAAAAGAGAGAAACAAAGAGATTTCCTGAAAGTCCTCTGAAGGCAAATTTGCCTCTCCTTTTCCTTAAATAAACCCTGGCTGCAAACTAGAAACATAATTTTTAATACCTCTTGAAAGTAGCCAGAAATAAATTTAGCTTCATGTTTACATGCTAGGAAGAGAGGAAAAGACATACTGTGAGTTACCAGGACTGCCAATAAAACTTTGAAGCTATGGAAACTTTATAATTCTAACTAAATCCAGTTTGGCCATTCAGTAGCTAATAGCAACTACTATTTGTCTGAATCAGCAGTAAAAAAGCAGCTGTCTGGCCCATTGGAATGTCACTTTCACAAATATAATGAAGTGGTTATCTGTATTTTCAAACTGACCAGTCTACAAGAAGAGTAACATTCACTTGATGCTGCAGATGGCAACTTTCCTTATCGTGAGGACAACACCAATGCAGTTTCACCTCTCGGATATCTTGACATCTCTCAGTGACAACCACACAACCAGTGTGGGTCATCAAGCTCTTGCAGTTCTGGGTGGGTACAAGGACCAACTCCACTACAGCATCTGCTATAAATGGTGTCTCCTTGTCTTCCTGAAATAGCCACAGGACATGGTGTCCCCTGGTAACAGCTGGGTCTATATGAAAATGAGATTCTTCTAGTGAGATTGAAATGCTGCAGCAGTTTTGTTTTGATTTGCATGTAAAGGATTAAGAGTTTAGAGAAAACACATGTGAATTTGGAATTATTTAAAAGTATTCTCATCTTCTCAAAGTAGTAAAGTAGTATTTTGAAAGTCGATAAACACAGCCCTCTCCTTGTTTCTTGAATAAAATGACTGTATCCAAAGTTATCATACTCAACTATCTAAGAAAGTTGAAGGCCCCTCCTAACTTCACAGCAAAAGACTGCTTAGACATGATGACTTAAGTAAGACACCACCAAAATCAGTTAAGTTCTAAGTTTATACTAATTTCAGATTTTGAAAATTAAAAAAGATTCATGCATAAAGCAAACCATACTCTCCTCTCCTCCCATTCCAAAGGGACACAGTAGCAAAACCAACAAGAAAGTCTGTTTTAGTCAACAAGGGTGCATAATCTCAGCACTATATTTCATTTAAAAATCAGCAAATTTTGATATGTGATGCAGTCAAGCGTCCATAAAACTCATACAACAAAGTATATCCAAGAGCATAAGGAGATCGTAATTTCTAGTGTCAACCTGGAATCTACTAACTGCTGCATATGCAAGAGGCTCCACTGTCAACTCTCTTGGGTCACTGCTCTTTTCATGGGGTAAAATTTCAGGTGCAACACCCTGCGCATCATCAAAATCAAACCCCATCTCTCAAGCAGAAAATAACTTCACAGAAGTTCTATTTACCTGCCACTACCTTACCACTGGGATAGTCACAGTTAAATATTTCACAGTGTCAATTGAAGACAGCAGAGAACAAGTTAGGCTTCTGTCCTCAGGTTGTAGCATGACCATATTCAGAAGAAAAATAAAAAAATTAATCCCTCCATTATGAAGAAAAAGTCCAAGAGATTGGGAAAACCCTGGTGTTTTCTGTAAGCCCAAACAACAGTGAAAAAAAAACAACCCACCTTTCTTTTTTTGCATTGTTGTTGTTGGTTGGGGTTTTTTGGTTTTTTACAGAGTACAAGAGGAACAAAACCAAACTGAAGAGAATCCTACATTTGTAGCAAGAGCTCTAATGTATGGAATAAAATGGAAATTATTTCTCAAAGTCATTGCTGATACTAACATTCCGGGCATAAAATTGCATTTTGTGTCAGTAACATCGAAAGGAACAAAGAAATAATTCAGTAATGTATCTTTATGCTTTGACATCAAAACAGAGCTGGAACTATGAAACACTGCTTAACAGTTAAGCTCTGGACAGGACCATTTTCCAGGGCATAAATTCAACAGACTGGTATCAAAGGATATTTTTCTCTTTTACAGACATTCTCTACGCAAAAAGAGGTTTGAAATAATGCACACTAGCCAAATCATAGCATGTTACACAATGGGAAAGAAAAAGTCATAGAATAAGGTGAGTAATATTGTGCTGTTCAGCCTGTGAGGCAAAGAACACAAGCCATTAAAATGCAGCGGTTATCTCATATGAATAGCTAAATCATAAAAACCTTAAGCATTTTTAAAAATTCTAGGACCACACTTGTAAGTGATAGCAACAAAACTAGAAAAAAATCTTTCCTTTTACCTTCATAGAATACTAGCACATGAAAAGAGGTCATGGATCATTCGTCAACAACTAAGATGCATTTCCAGATGGCATCCTACTCACTGACTCCCTGTGTCACAGAGGATCTGTTATGTTTTGTCATGGCAGAAAGTATATACCTAAAAAGAGTAAATTAAAATACCCAGTTGAACATCCTTTGATCACAGTCAACTCACTGCTTCAGCATAGATCTGATGACCAAAGATCTGACAGTAATGCAAAAAGTGCACTATTACAGCTAGTTAAACACTTGCATGATTTGCAAAAAAAAGAAAGAGATCTGAAAGCAAGAAATATTGCTCTCTTGGAACGTTTTTTTGTGACGAAGACAAAGCCCTTCTCCCAGAATTTAACTTAGATGTAGTGTTTCCTTCTGGGTTCTCTCACCTTAAAGAAACCAGCTAAGAACACAAATAGGGACAAAGGTGATACATACAATGATGCTGCCATTAACCCTCATCTAAGCACAGAGGAAACTGAGTCTACTGAATATTCTGCCTGGGAGATGCTGAGCTTGCCACGTGCACCTCTCAGGAGAACACACCCCAGTGGTGCAGGCAGGGGCAGACCCATGGACACCGCTCCTGTGACCACCACTGCTTCACTTCAGTTCAGACATTCACTGAGGCCACAGGAAAGCAGTAGCCTTGTCCTGTCCTAGGCCACCAGAATATTTTTTTTCTGAGTTTTTCCACTCATTCCATGGCTATGCACATGCCAAATTCACTGGCTGTTGATTGCAGTTGAAGAGATGTCTGAAGTTTTTTCTGCTGAACATCAGAGTCCCTGACATCTTGAAACTAGATGAAGTTTTAGTAGACAACTGAAACACTGCTTTAGTGTAAAACAAAGAGTTGTTGTTGTCTAAATGCATCAGTTAATATCCAGACCAGACCACAAACAGACTTTTAAGGCATATTCTGGATATTTACACAAAACTAATAAAGGGTTAGCTTAGATGCCAAAAAAGCTGCCAGCGAAGCCAAAGAATCATGAAGAGAACTACCATTAACAATGACTGTTCTTTGCAGGAGGAATAAAGGAATAATTTCAAGGCCATGGAACTTCTAAGCAACACACTTTTTATCAAGAAAGTACATGGCTGAACTTAAGAGATGATATGAACATTGAGTATATTTAAATACCTACTTGTCTTATTGGAAGTACTTATATATTAAAATGCTCAGGGCTGTACTTTATTTCCACCTAACTCCCAAATCCTTTCCAGGGCTAAAATCAATGCTACTTTTTACAACAAGGTTTATAAATAAATCAATGGCTATCTGCATTTTTTGCCTTTTTTTTTGTCTTAGGAAACCACTGTTTCATAAGGAAATTTTTATGATTGAGTATAGAGCATTAAGCTACCCTATAGGCTCAGCTGTACATTGCCTTCAGTTCCCATCAACTGAAGAATTAAGAACAGATTCTCAGTACATGAAAAACTTTGCATTACCTAAACAGAAAAGGAAGCACTGACACCACTGCTACTGCCGTCAGGCTAAGCAGTGTTTCCCAGTGTACACTTGAAATACTGGCCATAAATCAGGCATCAATCCAAAACCAATATGCTTAAAATGTAGTGAAATAGATGGACTGCACAAGGGTATATTGTGAAATGTCTTAATGGGGACTGTAAAATTTCTTCCTTTCCTGCTGAAACTTTTCAGAAATTAAGAATGGACTGTATTAACATCTCCTATCCTAAAGCTCATATTTCTAAATAGTTTCATTGTGATATTCAAAAGCAGTTCACACAAGACAGACTTTCAGATGTGTAACTTTGAAAAAAAAAATCTTCACATTTGCTCAACACAAATTCTAAGATGTGCATTGCAAAGCAGAGTGAGAACAGGCATATACTTCCTAATATCAAATACACTGGCACCGTCTCACTTCTAAAATCACAAACTAACATCCAATCACAGTATTTTACAACACCAAATAAAAAGTTACTTGCTCCTTTACCTAATGGCTCTTTCCACTAGATAGGTCAGGCTTCTCTCACAATCCTCACCAGAGATCCAACTAATGTTCAGACAATCACTTGAGCACATTCAACAGGAATTGAGTAAGTATTTCAAAATTTAAGTTCAATATTGATTTTCTTCAATCTATTTTACTTCTGGAGGCTATTACAGATCACTTCTTGTTATATGGCTACCAAACTACATGGTCAAAGCTGAAAATCTTCCAGTGCAAGGTGCATCACACCACTGCACAGAATAGCTCTTACAACAGAGGCAGCTACACCCTAAAACAGCACCAGGCATTACCAAGATTCTTCCTGCACTCCTGCAGAAACACTCTCCCCTTATTTGCAAGAGGGGCAATCATCTATGGCCTCTTTTTTTTTCCCCCACTGACATTAAAAATCAGAGCCTGGTCTTTGAAGGACACAAGTTCATCTGCTGATGTTTTACACAGGGTGTAAAATAAAACAACAAAGACGACCATGATTGCACAATTTCTTGGCCTGCAAAGCAATAAAGCATTCTGCACTCAGAATCTGCCAGCCCACATCACTATAGGGTGCTTCTGTGATGAATGCAAGGATTGATTTAAAGCAGCTAATCTTCACATTGTACGTGAATATTACAAGGAAGAAGAAATATGAGGATAGAGAGGCAAAGAGACAAAAAAAAAAAAAAAAAAAAAAAGAAAGAGAACAAAAGAAAAGGGCAAGCAGAAACAAATAGAAGGACAGATCATGACTGCAAACCCCAAATCTTTGTTGCATTTCCTGTGCCTATCAGATCCCCAAAGAACTAAAGGGCTGGAGAAGAGACATAACACCTCCTATCTGGTGGTCCTTCTTCCCTTTTTCTAAAGAGTTTATTGGCTCATACCATGGAAGACCATAGTGAGGGCTGGGGGGAACTAATCAAACAACTTATTTCTCCAAGTTCTGTAAGGAAACTTGGAAGGGTGATTCATACTCATGAAAGAATGGCCTGTAAGCTCTGAAAATTCAAAAAGTTTGCTAACATGGAAAATACCATGAAAATCTACCCATGGGGTAGGTAACTGAATGAGTTCAGCTTACTTAAATGGCCACTGATCTACTCTTCCGGACAGCTGCAGCATCCATGATAGCCAGAGATGGGCCTCTTGAAGGTGAAAACCTTCAAAGTTATGATGCATGTAGACACATACCACCCATATGCATATATGTACCTTGCAGCAAAATACTTAGACAAAAACAGTGTGTTCTTCCTTATCTATAAGATGCCAGAGCAAGGCGTGAATCAGCACCAGAAAAATCCTGAACAGAGCTAATGAAATTACCAGCCATGAGAATGAAAAATTTTTTTGTCCTTTAAGGCTGTGCACAATGCCAAGCAGAAGCTGCTTCACAGGCCACTGTACTTTCAGGTGGAACAAGAGATATCATCACAACTTGCTCTGCCCACACAGGCAATGCAAGACTTCTACATTGCTGCTACGATGGGATGCCAGTTGTTTTACCCAAAGTCCCTAAGAATATTGTCTTGGCTCTGTCTCTTCTTTTTCATCATGTGCCAAAGTTCATGGCAGGGAGAGAGAGCCTTGTAAAATTCAATAAGATTAATTAACAGAAACATTTCTGTCTAATCAGGCTTCTCCCAAAGAGGAATCTAAGTAAAATACACACTTGTCACAGTGTTTTTTAGCTATATATCAGCAAACTAGGTAAATCAAGCTAGGATGAGTTTCCACCTGTATTTTAAATTGGTCTGTAAGGCAGTCTGAAAAAAATACTTCTGTCTGGTTAATAGTCTTATGCACATGCACTCTGTCGGAGAGGCTAAGCAGCATCTTTTGGAGTTGGCCTAGTCCAGCTTTGGAGACAGCAAGCATGACTACTGTAACAACTCGACAACCTGAGTGGAGTTCATCACTAACTTTGTATAAATGAATATAGCATAGCCAGTGTAAGTTAACTTTGAGGAAAACAAAAGATAAAACCAGTCTTTTTCAGAATGCTGAAAGGACAGCCTGCACAACTCTGATATGACTTTCCATAAGACTTTTATTCACAAATAAAAACTAGGAAATATATACTGGCAGATTTTGTATTCTTTTCAATCCCCTCACAAGATATTTCAACAGTTAGCCCTAGAGGTTAATTAATCTAAAAACCTCATCAGAATGTATTTACTACCTTTGCATTTGTCCTAATATACAAAGATTTTTCTGATCTTGTTATCCTATTTGCCTGATTATGTTATCCTATTTGAAAGTGTGAAAAAGTAAGATACATCACAAAGTCTTATTCATGCCATACTGCAGTGACACAAGGGAACCAAGTGGCTAACATCACAACAAATAGAACTGTATGTGCCACTTATATAGCTGGGCATGCAGTAACTGCAGTGCAATACAAACCACGGTTATAACACCAAGCATTTTGAATGATCTCCAATACTCCTCTTTGAAAATTCTCTATGCTCATATAAGTAATTCCTGAAAAAGTACTACAAAGTGCAGGAGATAATGGATAGATCTTCAAGGCTGGAAAATAAAACCAGCTAATGTATGGCCAACCAGCACAATCAGGGCAGAGGACAGATCATACATTGGAAATGGAGTGTGGAGCACACTGTTTATGTTGACTCATTTGTAGAAAACCTAAGTGGAATTAGTTTGCCTAAAGGCATTCAGTTCCTTGGCATCAAAATGAGAAACTGACTTACACATCCTGTTTCCTGCTTATGAGTTGCACCCAACATCCTACTTGTCCCTTTAACACTACTGTCGGAGAATGATACAAGGTCACAAAAGCAACAGCTTTATTCCATCACAGTGAAGTACCATGTAGCCAGACTGTGCTGCTCCCAGAAGCATAAGGATCTATCAAGTCCATGTTTCCCCTCAATGTGGTTGATTGTCAACTCTGGAGTTTATTCAGAAACTTCTAGGATTTTTTTTACAGAGAGAGATCCCCTGTGTCTAAATCACAAGCTCCATTTCAATATCATGATTTACTGACAGTCCTTCCTCCATCTGGCTAGTGTCTACTGGTTGTCTTTGACATCTGCCTTTCTCCCATAACTGATTAAAGCAAGTGAGGTTACAAGAGAAAACATATGGGGGCAAACACACATACATTGAAATTACCTTTATGTGAGCATATGTTATAGGAAACAAGACTAAAATAATCTTGATTATTTCAGGAGGTAAAAGACAGCATCCATAAAATCTCTGAGGAGCAACTATTAATACCACAAAATCACAAGCCCTGCCCCTGGAGTTAGCAAAGGAATTTCCTGGAAGCTGATCAGCTTGCTTCCTCTTCTCTGAAATCAGATGGGAATGTCCTTGAAGCAAATATATCATTGTAGGAAATTATAACTAAGAAAAAGGGTAAAGGGTAAGAAAGAATGCCATATAATTTAGATAAAACCTTAGTGTAAGTGACCTACATTGCCATTCAAAGCAACATCGTGGTAGACGACTCAATTTTCATATATAACCCCTTCTTTGGTAGCCATGCTAGAGAAGTGTGACGTAGCCCAGGGCCTGGACTTCAGCAGAAAGGAGGAAAAAAACCTGTGTGGCACTAGGGTAATTTCTCAAGTCAACTCAAGTACATACTACCAGCTATTCACATTTCTATGCCTTAGAGGATCTTAGGCTAAAGAATTCAGCCTAGCCTGAAGATGTACAGCAACTCCAAAGGCTGTAAGATCATGCCTTGGCATCCTGTATTATGCATGCCATCCTGCCTGTAAAAGAGAGGAATACACAATGTGGAAAACTATCTGGCAGGTAGTATTCAGAAGCTCAAAAAAAAAAAAAGGGAATTTGAATAAGTAACCCTGAATAACAATACTGCCACACAATGAATGCAAATCTTTCTAACAATAAGTTAAAAAAAAAAGATAAACACCCCCAAAAGCCTAGAAAACCCCTGTGAACAAAACTCCTAAGACCTATCGATAGGTAATATACAAATGACATTGTACTAGGTCAAATTAAAAAAAATAAAAATATTAATATGTCAGCATGTATTAGCTGTTTAAGAGGAACTAGGTCCTTTTGGATTTCATTCTCTGTGAACTGGGCAAAATATCCTGGCTAACAGTCAGTGGGGAAACATCAGTGAACAGAAATATTTGTAGAGTGGATCTGTGAGGTCGTTCACACAACTCTGACATTCAGATGTGGGAAGCCTCACAAGTCTCTTACACAGAGCTGCCTACTTCACTGAGGAATATCATCCAGTTAAGGATGCAGAAAACCCATAGTTTCCCTTCTCAAGCTCACACAGAGCTGCACTGTTTCATCTGGAAAGGGTGAAGTCCAGAGGAACCTCCAGGACACCCAGGAAAGTTCCTTCATTGTAGGCAACAGCCACAATGAAATAAACATGATAGCAGAAGAACTCTGAGTCATTGGTTCTACAGTCAGCAGAAGAAAACTTGTTAAAAAACATCTTTACACCAAATTTTATTTTTGTGTAAGCAGAGTGCTGACCATATCTGTAAAGAACTATGAAAAATAATGCAAATCACTAAGCATTCATATTCCTCCTATGGTAATGTGGCTGGACAAACACACCCTCTGTTATTCTTCACTAATCTCTCTAAACGGATCTCTCTGAGATCACTAAATAAAGTGGAATTGCTGCACTGTGGAAAAAAAGATCCAGATACTGCTGGGTGCAGCCATTCTATCTATACATACTGTTCAGTGTCTCAGGACAATTTACATTCCTTAGACTTTCTTACACCTAACTCACTCTAATTTGAAAGGCACAAACACTGAACCTGCAGTGAACTACTAGAGAGGCTCAGTGACTTTTCTATTTATACAGCTGAATGTCACTAAAAAGTAAAAATAATAGCTAATGTATCTGGGCATTAAATACTCTTTCAGTACCTTTTAAAACAATTATTTGTCCTGCCACTGTAGTACATTTATGTAGGTGAACAAGGACAATTACAAAACTATTGAGCTTTTCCATAAGCTCTTGTGGAGTTCTGTATTGCCTTATGCCAGTACATTACCATTACATTCTTCAGATTACATGAAGTTTATACGAGTTCAGATTTTCATTACAGAAAATATATGCAATGGCATTTATTTTAAACTAGCAGAGGTTCACTCCAAGCATACAGTTAGCTTTTTGTTATATGGAGTATTTCATTCTAGCTTATAAAACATGGAACCACTGAAGTTAAATACAGCATGCGACTAAAAAAAAAAAAAAGGGAGACTAAAAAAAAGGGCTTCACTCAAAACATTATTGTACTTCTGCATCACAGCTGACAGACATATGTGTTTTACTTACATCCTCAAGTTTAAATTCCAAACTCAAAAGTCAACTTAAACAACAAAAAATAATTTAAAAGAACAGATCTGCTAAAATTAATTCACTGATTTCATTCCCAGAACAGTAATTGTGTGCATGCCACATTTGTGAAAATTTCTAATAATTTCAGCTAATTCTGAACTCTTCAATCCTTTGGTTTTTCACCCCACTTGACAAACTGCAGACTTCTGTGGACATAGGCATCATATGTTCTTGTGATGAACTTGCCTAAGGACTGAACCCTCTGAATAGCGAACTACATTGCTTAGATTTGAAACTGGCCCAGTACTAAAATGTCTAACTGACCAATAAAAGGCAAAATATTGTTTGGATTAGAAAATCTGCTTTTACTCTTTTGGGAACTCTGTTTCACAGAAGCATGCAGCAGTCTCTGCTTTGTGCACCTATGTGTAGAAACCCGGTATGAACAAAAATGAGAAGTGAAGATAGAGCTTCTGACTCAAAAAAGCAGAATTTGTTGAATCTTGAATACATTACAATTTATGGTTTTAATCACCCTCTTCTATTCATAAAGGTCATTATTTGGAAACAAAATAAGTATATCTACGGACGTTAAGCAGAAGGAGTGATCCAAGCTGCCCCTTCATATACAGCCAAGTTACTATCAATCCACAACAGACGAGTGCCTGCTAATTTCCTGTGAAAACTTACTGTCAATAATGTACATTGATGATTGACAATGCAGTATTTGTAGCTTTTCACCGTTCTGTAGACACATGCACAGAAGATAAGAAAACTTCAGTTTTGTGATAGTTTGTGGCCAGAACATATGAAAAAGTACACTTTTCAGTTTTTCTTAGAGTCTCACTCTAGAGTCATGCAATTTATCAACCTGATCACTTCAGAGCATAAAAATTGGTAAGAAGAGGGATTCAAAAACACATTTGTTGCCTATTTTACATGCGAGTTCCAGTCTTTTAGCATTAGTTGTGGTGAAGAGCTTCAACATACTCCATGCTGGCATGATACTGGCAGAGCATCGTCTGAAGAATTACAATGTCTTGTTCAAAGCAAAAGGATCAGGCAAGGACATCATGGCAGGCTGGCTCTTGTATAGGTTCAGAATCAACAAGGAGAAATGCAGACAATGCCTGCACCCTCAGCATAGCCTCATGCACCTAAGGACCTGGCCCTTCTACTCAATGATTAATGTTCATACCATCTGAGCTGTGGGATGCCTCCTCACACTCTCGAGAAAAGGCTGCTGAACCCCAAGAATCCCCTAGAATATCTCTGCAGAAAAGGAAGCAGGCTGTAAAAGAGAAGCTCTGCCAACACCCCGGCATATCAACCTCAACAGGCAGGGAGTCAGGACAGCTGATGAGAACTTCAGGTGGGGAGGAAGAAAGTCTTTTGTGGGTGTCAAGTACATTTGCTATAGACAAACCCACCTTTTCAAAAACAAATTCACATCCTCTCCTGTCACAGACCCAAACGTGTTTAGTATCTTCCACAAGCCTAACTTTGATGAGATATTGATGGCACAGACTCTTGAAGAGGACCAAGCAAAGACTTCACAGGAATTAATCACACCTAACCAACAAGGTCAAAAAAGCAGCACTGCCAAATTTCTTTTTAAAATCACCTCTTTCAAACTAAAAAATAAATTATAATGAAACCAATGAAAAGTGCGGAGTTACATTTCTTAAAACACAGCGCTTCTTTTTGGTTTTGAGAGAAGGGTAGAAAACCAAATCGTAAGCACACACACACTACATCCTGTGCCTTATTTAAGATTACAAATAAGTTCTCAAGAGAAAGCTTCCCCCAGTCTGAGAAGCCATCAAAACTTGGTAAGAGCTTTTTCTCAATCTCATTTCACTACTATAGATACATTTCTTTAAGAAAGGTACATTTCTTGTATCATATGCTCCTCCAACATTTTGGATCCGCATACACATTTTGTCATCTCAAACAATAGCTTCAGACTTGTATTTTTCCTCTGTAAACTGACACCAACCCAAAGCCTTCCACACAATATTCAAGGGCATGCAGGCACAAAAAAATACTGTCCTACTAAGCTGGCTGGGTGTGGTATTTGAGTGTTGTACATTCCTTCAGTTAATTGAACATTATATCTCTCTTTTCAAAGGTTCAGTAAACAAATGGCTTGGCAAAAAGATACTGAGATATTTGAAATAGGTGTTCCTGGCTTATAACTTTTATTTCAAATATGCCATTAATCCGTATGCTGATACACAATAGAATTTCTGGTGCTGTAATTAATCATTTTCCTTTAAAAGGAAGAGGAAGAAAAATCAGAAAGTAGGGTACACCCAAAAACCTAAGAACTTAGAAGTGAGCCAAAATGATGATCTGTATGTACAGATTTAGTACACAAGACCAATACTCTTAGATACTTTTTACCTCTTATTTTGCTATATTTGCACATTTTTCCCTTCAAAACCTAGGGCAGTCTGCTTTTCAGTTGATACAGATGCAAATTTTGACAGCAATAAAAAGGAACATAATCGAGAAGGTTAATTTCAACTAAGTGCAGTTGGCACAGCTGATCACATTTCACAACAATATGAATGTGAATAATATATTTGCATATGGCAATAATGTGAGCCCCATGTAGTACAGCTCTCCAGAGCCAGCTTGATTCTCTCATAAGCCATCACATGATAGGCAGGGATTGTGAACACAAAATATTCTTTGTGCTAAAATGTCAGCCAGTCTGGTCCAGGCTTCAAACTCCAGGAATGTTTGCCTTCCTAGGGTGTTGAAGATGTTCCTTAATAGTTCTACTGCAAGTGGTGAAGGAGGAACTCACCCCTTGATGCACAGAATGCTCACTGTGCCCTTTCGCCTGGGCAGCACAGCTCATCTCCCATAACTATTGGTTTGTTAATCCACTTGGTACAAATAGTTTAGGAACTTGGAATAAGGTCTCCATACTATCACACCCAACTTCCTAACTTAATATCATAGAAAAAAATAACACTACTATTAAAAAGAAACTTAGACGTTCCACTGGCTACAACTGGAGGCAAAACTAAAGCTTTACAAAAAGGATGTGTCAACTACAGAGCACGAATGGTGTATGTGCTGTTCCCTGGAGATACTAATTTATTTCTTCACATTACTCCTTAATGGCTAGCTCATTCCTTCCATGAGCTACCATGTTGGTGTGTGCACGTTAAACAGGACTCTTATTCACAGTCACGAGGCTCCTCGCTGCTCTCTGATGTCAGCACAGAAGGTCAGCTGCATAAATACCAGGCAGCCAAAGCTGCACTGTTATGACCAGACATCCTGTTTGTGTGAATTCTATTTTTAATATTTTTATGATGTTAATAATGGGAACTCACATTTTAACCAGTTAGTTTTTTTGTTATAATTTATCCTGCACTTAATCAAAAACCACTTTATCAGAGATTCAAGTACAAACAGATTCTATTTTTTTGCTGTCAGCTTTAAGCTGTCTTTTCTCCCCACATTCCTTGCTCCTGCCTTTCAGGAGATTTTAACATTTTTCAGGAGCAAAGACAGAGGTTTTTGTAGAGACTTCAAAAAACACCCTGTTACCTAATCTTAAAGCGGCGTAGTCAAAGAACATTTTAATATTTTGATCCTGCATGGAAGTCAAGAAATTAGAAAAAAAAACACAGAACATTTTATTTAGAAATTTTCTTGAACTAGCCAAGAGGTTGTGAAGGCTCTGTGAAGGGAATTGCTGTGCACCTTCAACACTAGCAGAGTGTTCCATCTGTGACAAAGTGAAGATAGCTACATTTCATTCCTATTTGAGGTAAAATGAATCCATCACATTCTTAATATAATTTCCATTTTAGCGTTTCCTGCACATCCAAAAACGCTTGATCACATGAAAACAGGCATAGATGCATAATGGTACAAAAAAAAAAAAAAGGAGAAGTGTATCTGTAGTAGCATGGAGTTGCTCCACTTAAAAAGTGTATTTGCTTCCCATTGATACAATTAAAAATTACAAAACAAACAGAGAGTCTCCTTTCATCAGCTCCCCTTTTTTCACAGGCAAACCAGAAACACCTGAGCATAACAGAGGTTCATATCAGGCAAAACTCATTACAGTAATACATCTATAAACATTCCCTGACTAGAAATGGATTTTCACTCTCATTATAGACTTCTATTGCAAAGGAAGGGAGGATGTACGAGGCTGCTGAAACTCGAGTCTTCCCTAAAAAATAAAGAGGAAAATTATAAGGAACCAATGTGGAAATGCAAACAGATGGGATATGATGCATGACAGGAAAGGAAAGAAAAGGATTGCATTTGCAAGGTGGAGGGCCTGATTTCATGATGATATCACTATCTTTCATTTCCCTCTAAGCACTCGGTGATGCTAATCCTGACATAAGCAAGTGATTAATCTAGCAGGAACCATGCAGAAGACTAAAGTGTAGATAGATAATTCCAGAATTTTTAATACTGTTTATCTAATCACACATCAATCTGAACTTGTCAAAGACACAGTTATTTTCAAAGCATAGCACAATTTTGAATTGGAAAAAAAATGACATTTGAGGGGTCATTTCAATGTTTAACAGAGATTTCTGCCTGGAATGGCATGGGACAATGTTTATGTCATGATTCTCATTCATGATATGACCCAAAATATTAGCAAAAATATTGGCAGCAGCCTGCCACAAAGAATAACAGCAATATAAATATAAATAAGGCCATGGAAATGAATAGCAAGTACTTTTGGTCATTTCCACACCACAAAAAAAGACGTTTGCCAAAGTATCTAGAAGTACTACAAAAGCACAACTGAACAGAAAAACACCAAAACCAAACCCCAAAACATTGTCTGGTTGAAATACTTGGAATAGTTGCCTGAAGTATCAGGTGTTTAGGAAAAAAAAAATGGGAAGCCCTTTTTTGAGGCGAATTCCTCAAAGAAGGGTAACTTGCACAAAAAAGTTTGAGGGAGGGGTGTTTTTTTTTTCTTATCTTAAAGGTATAAAGCTTTTATCTTTGTCCCTTCAAGTCATGTAAGAGCCCTTTGTATCCTGGATATATTTTTTAACCAATGATTTGCATCCCTATTGCCTGTTTTGCAAGTCACGTGCTTCATAAAAACTTAACAAATAATGCCTGTATTGTAACCATGCCTAATTTAATATGAAAGTCAGAATTTCAGCTCAAACCCTCAGGGAAACTCAGCTGGATTTACTGTAAATCTTTGCCAGTGCTTTGGAAAGAGTCCGCATAGCAAAACACCCACCCAATCCACTCTTAACTAAGCCAAGATGGAAATAAATGCAATAAACTGGACAAAGAAAAGGCACTTGCATTCCAGAATAGGAAGGACATCTTCAAATAGAGATTCCTTCATATGTCTTTTAATTCCCATCCCCCAACTCCTAACATTGAAATCAAATACAGTATAAGTAGACAAATTCTCCTTACCTGTAACTTAAAGCAACCTTACTTCTGTGTCCCGAAGTGCTTTACAAGCTGCTAGTGGGGCTGTCTGTAAAACTCCCACAGAAACAGAACCCAAAGTGGAAAATGCAGGTGCTTGCTAGGGAGGTTGAACACAAACCAAAAACCTTGAGCTTTAAGTTTCCTTCTACAGTTACAGAATCACAGATTACTCTGACCTAGAAGGACCAAGTCCACAAGTTCCACAAGGACCAAGTCCAGCTCCTAGCCCTGCACAGCACCATCCCCAAGGGTCTGACATGTGCCTGACAACACTGTCCGACTGCTTCTTCAGCTCTGTCAGGCTGGCGCTGGGACCACTTCCCTGGGGAGCCTGTTCTGGTGCCCAAACACCCTCTGGGTGAAGAACCTTTTTTCTGATATCCAACCTAAACCTCCCCTCCCCTCTGACACAGCTTCAGGCCACTCCCTGGGGTTCTGTCACTGATCACCACAGAGGAGAGAGCAGTGCCTGCCCCTCCTCTTCCCCTCATGAGGAAGCTGTACCTGCAGTGGGGTCTGTCCTCAGTCTTCATGCGGAACAGACCAAGTGACCTCAGCCACGCTTTGTATGGCTTCCCCTCCAGATCCTTCACCATGTTTTTGACCCCCTCTAATAGCTCAATATCTATATTATGTTGTGGCACCCAAACCAGCCCCCAGCACTGGGAGGTGAGGCCATGACAGCTCAGAGCAGAGCAGGACAATCCCCTCCCTTGCCCAGCTGGTGATGCTGTGCCTGACGCACCTCAGGGTAGCCTCCTGGCCAACCTATCCTTTCCTTTCTTCCTTTCCTATGCCTACCTAGATCTCCTCAGACAAGATGTGAGTAGCAATGAGCATTGTGACATCTCAAGGATATTATTTGTGCTGATAATAATTGGCCACTTCACATATTGTGACTCAGAAATTTATTAAAATTTTAAATATAATTAGAATCACAATAATGAAGGTGATGATAGATCTAACTTTTCTAATGTTCCTGGTTGTCCTCCGTGTAATTAGTAGTGAGCTATTCTGTTGGGAGGTTTATTTTCTATCTGTAAATGAGTAATCTAGAGCTCATGTTTCAGCATCCATAATCAGATTTTTATAAATTTTAACAGACACAATGGTTTTGGCCAAGTAAAATTCACTAGTCATCAAAAGTAACTTTTCCATAGCAGATTTTTCTGAGTCACAAGGGATTTTTATTCTGTCATGAAAAGACATTTTTATACCACTTTATGCATTTGGCTTATTCTAAGTTTTGATGGTAATGGAAATATTCAGCTCAAGATGACGAAAGATAAGCTGAAAAGCCCTAGCTTTTCACTGATGACGTAGACACCATCACATTGTATTGCACCACAGATAGAGGTATGATAGTGAAAAGCTTATTTGTAGCCCAAAGAACACGATTCTCTTGGCTGAAACCATCAGTCTTGCTCT
Source organism: Chloebia gouldiae (assembly GCA_003676055.1). Lineage (NCBI taxonomy): Eukaryota > Metazoa > Chordata > Aves > Passeriformes > Passeridae > Chloebia > Chloebia gouldiae. Next base: position 4,084,957 of record QUSF01000039.1, read on the forward strand.
AACACCAGCAATGACAAACAAAAACTCCACCAACATTCATATTTACCAAACTGAGTATGTTTTACAAATACTAACTTACTGTCACAAGTAAAACACTTAGATAATACTTTTAGCTTACAAAGATGAAGAACTTGAAACTGCTTACCCTTTTTACACAGGACAGCTGATCTGTGTGGCAGAAAAAAGGATAGTAATATTTTGTAATTCAGCAGCCTATGCATGGTTAAGACAACATCTCTGTACAAATTTCACAGATTTTAATGCTGTAAATTGAATGAGGAGCAGTGATAGTACTAGAGACACACAACGATGCACTCAATTTCTTTTTATTTTAAAAAGAGGGAGACATCAACTAAAACGGCAGCATGATGGAGATGCAAAGATGCACTGAGAACAATAGCTCACTACTCAGATGAATGTGCAAATAGAAAATAAGCAGAATATAAGCTATGAAGGAAACCAGAATTACTGACTCCTAACCGTCTGAACATCTTTCTGTCACAGCAAATGCGATGTCATAAAGATAACACAATTATAGTGCCAGGAAGTGATCTTTTACACACATGCAAACCAGACAGCAATAAATCAAAACACTTTGTAATTCAGGCACACTATGTGAAGAATCATGGATACATTGGGTAGCTCTTTTTCCTATACCCAAGCAGTAAATGTATGAAAATCCAGTATAAGCTGAAGTTTCTGATTCTGAATACTTTATTTAAAACAACAACAACAACAAAAAAAAAAAAACAAACAAAAAGCCAAGAACAAAAAAAAAAAGAAAAAAAAGAAAAAACACACACAAAAAAACCCAAACACAAAAAAACCCCAACATAAGCATCAAAATGCAATAAAAAAATTTCAAACACATGGCACTACTGAAGAGTAAACAGTACTGCTTTCAGGCCTAGCCAAGGGATTACCGTTACACAGGGAAATCAAGGCTGACTTTTAAAAATCTAAAAATAATTCTAAGAATGCTTCCCATCTCTGTGCTCTGGACAAGAGAAAACAAATGAAAAAACTTAGCATCTACATACCATCTAGGTCATTGATATTGCATAACCTTCCTTTAAAAAATACTTCAAACAAATTCCTATAAGGGATATTCACAAGCTTTAACTGATTAAAAACAAGTGCAAGATATGAAATACCCTCTGGAAGTACGAAACAGGATGTTTTCAGAAAAAGTCCCCATCTTCCTGATGAAGCAAAAGAGAATCTGATAGTCTGACAAGATACTTTATATTAAATATAATTCATTAAATATTTACTCGTATGCAACTTTATACCAGAAGGCTAGATAGCTACACAAGATATTCACACAAGATGCTTAACTCTGCATTTCTCTCTCATATAAGTTGTGAAGCAACACGTATCACTGGAATAAATACACCTCAGTAGCAAAGGGATCTGTATGCTATTTTCTTTATCACAGGTTCCAACTCTGCACTACCTCCAAGTTAATAAAGCAGGAACAGACTTGCCTCTTTCTACACTCTAAAGACACAACACATGGGAACATTTCTGACTTCCGGCTGTTATCTTGCCCTCCAACAACTTATCACACTATGCCTGAAAGTTCTACAAGCAAAAATTTCTGCACTGAAAAAGCCCATGAGTTAGCCAGCTTTTATTAATTCTTTTATTCTCCCTTTGCATTGAAGGTTACAGGCTGCACACACAAATTCAAAGCTGCAGGCTGAAATATCACCAACCTGTATGCATTTTGGTGCAGAGAGGACTAACTTCTTAATGGAAGAATACGTGGGTCAATTCTTATCTGTAACACAGACAGCCTTCCACTTATGGTTTATGTTGGGCCACAAAATTTGACTTCATTTCCTTGCCCTGCCTAACTTTCTTAGGTATCTGCAGACAAGCTATCTATTATCTCCATGCTTTGGATTATGATCTGTAAAATCAAGATAAACATTCTTATTTCAGTTTTGAAGAACAGAATTTTAGGAGATATTATGTGTTTTTGAGCTATCTCACACAATGATAATGAGGTCCTTATATAAAAAGTACTTGGCACTTGTTTACATTGAGTTGCATAAAAACTATCTTCACATGACTAGGTAGTATCTTTTGAGGTATCTTAAATTTCTCAGTTTCTTTTATGCAACTCTGAGCTGCTGTAAAGTTAGGAGCAATACATATAGTACAGACAAGCATTTTGTTGTCAGGTACATCTCCTCTCCTCCACTGTAAATAAGTATAGGAGTTTTTCAAATATGAGCAAATTTTTAATTGCTTGAAAAATATTATGGATGTTATGAAATAAGGGTGGGTATTAAAACAAAAATAGGGTATGTTAATGATATTGACCACCAAGAGATTCAAAATGCACCTTCCTTTCACATATTCCCATCTATAAAACCAGGTAAGTTGAAATCACTCTCCCTGGCTTCCCAAGCCCTTCATGCAATCACTTGTCCTAAATATGTATGAACACGTGTTGCTTTTGTTCCACAAGAGACAAAATTCACCTCTTTTTACTTCCTTCTGGAAGCATTTGAAAACCTAGCAGGTTTACTTAGGGTAACATTTGCTGTCAAAAATAGGCCATATTTCCAAGCCACAATGAAGGTAAATTTGTGTGATAAACCAAGAATTCCAACTTGTATAAACTGGCATACACTCAGAAGGGAACCTACGTTAACTTTAACAAGCAGTCGCTCTTTAACAAGCAAATCAGGAGAAAGGAAATTGCAGGACATAAAAGGAAACTGAGCTTTTGACAAATTGATTCTACAGTTTTTGTCCCTCAATCATTATCTCCTCTCTCCCAAAGATGTCATCTATGCTGTAAGATTTAGATATACAGATAAATAGATATATCTTAAAATATTGACAAATATCCCCCAATAAAAAATTCTCTGGGCAATTAGGAAATCAAATCTCTTCGATGAGACAGTAAGCCTTGAGGATGAATGCCTGGTTCAGCAAAGCATTTTATATATTAATAGCTTCACCATTTTTGTCAGAAGTACAGCCAAGACACAGAGAAATCGAGTTAAACAAAAACAAGATAACTATAGTTACTACATAACTGACACTACATGCCACTTTTTTCTTTGAAATGAACAGGATCTTGAGCATGGAAACATTTAATACTCTCTAGCTGTACTTAAGTTTCTTTTGAAACATGGATGAGAGAATATGAGATCCCCATCAGTGTTCCATACTAAGTCCTAAGACCCTTTTTTACTCAGGTATTTCTGTTATGAGTGAAGAAGGAAACCAACTGTAAGACAAATTCTTTACATGGTGTCCAGCACATTTAGAGCATGCAGCCTGAAGAATATGCAGAATATAGTTCATAAACCCAAAACATTAATTTTTTTAAGCAAAAGTAATGAAATCCAATTTCAACAAGGAACTTGTGTCTCATGCTCAAACTATCCCATAGACTGAAATGGTTCCTGCAGTTGGGACAGTCATACCATCTTCCTCCTTATGTATCTGTTAGGAACACCAAAAATGATGGAGCTCACACATCTGCCTTACTTTTCTGTGGGCTTTCCCCACAGCATCTCTTAAAGGAACATGGTTGATGCAGAGCTCTAACAACTTAAATTTAAAATGCCCAGAGGATGCCTATATTTAAGGCAGAAAAAGTAAAAAGATATCCAGAGCAACTTAATTGCCTAAGCTTCCTTTTCAGGAAGCAGTTTTTCCAGACAAAAATAACAGCTTTTCTTGAAAAATCATTATGAGCTTCAGCACATAATGAGGACAAAAAAAAAATAGTTAATTAAGCAAATTGTCATTGGCAATAATTTTTTTAAATCAAAACTATGGAAATTTAAGTGTATATATATACACATATATATATACACACACATATACATACAATAATATTAAGAAGTAGTCTAGTTTCAAATGTTGGTACAGGTTTCATAAAAGCTGCATGTGAAGCATCTGATGAGATGAGTTAGACAATTGTGATCAGTCACTTGGTTTGTGTCCACATGAAAAGTAACACAAGACAATATATGCAGCAAATGAGTACAGTAAAATTTACATACTTTAAAGAATTTAATCCTGTCCATTTAATTAAAGCAACAAAGAATGCAAAAATTACTTTCAACTGTGAGCTACCGTCCTGCTCCAAAAGAGCCTTTTAGGGGACTCTAGGGGAAGGAAAGAATGACAATATTTTAAGCTGTACCCATGATTACTTGTAGTACCGTGACCATGAAAAAACATATTGAGAACTACCAAAACCTTTTTAACTAGTTATGCTAAAGGCCTAGCCTTTCCCTTCTGTGCTTGTACATTTCTTCAAAAAAACAATGTCTGCACTTACTGACTACTACACATGTGCTTTTACTATATAGTATGTGAACACAAACCATAAGAAAATAGACATACAATGAGGACAATAGCTAAAACCAGTCATCAAAAAGTAGTTAAGCCTATTTCTGACAATGTGTAATAAATGTAAGACTGAAATAAAACACATGTAAAACTGAAATAAAGCACACATTTGAGCCAGGAGACCAATAATCCTTCTTAGGGGTCATTATAGTCAAGCACATCAAGAAGAACCTGGGGACATTTAAATCAAGTAGATTATTCAGCTGGCATGCACAAGTGTATATTCTCAGCTAATAAAAAAAACCATAGGAAAAATCTGTAGGAGAAAACTTATGGAGTGTTTGAATGCAGTGCACCACTTTTTTCCAAATGTGGTATGCTGCTCCAGTTGCAAATGCCCTGAAGGGGACAGCCTTCTTTCTGCTCCCAGAACTCACTACATCACCACTCAGAACTCACTGTGTAAACACTGATGGGGGCATACACTTGAGAAGTATTAAAAACTACCAAATGCTTTTTGGTTTTTTTTTCCTATTTGGGAAAGAAGAAAACTCTTCTCACATTTTCCATTTCCTGTCTTATTAAAAACAAAACTTCTTTTTATTAAGTTAAGGTATGAGTGATCATGTTTCAACCACCAAAAACTAGGGCTATAAGGCTTTATAATGAGCAAAAACAGCAGACTGAAAACGTTAGTGGCAGCAGTCAATCCCAGTAATGTAGCTCTAGATAACATCATATGGTAACATACACAAACACAACCTTCTTAAAATGCCTCCAGTGAGACTGATAGCCAAACATTGCTCCACCACAAATGTATAACTAATGCTTCCTACAAATCAAAAGCAATAAACCCCTCTGCTAAAACTGTCTTCTACTGACTTTCTAGACAAACCTTGTGTTTTACAACACAGTGGCCTTAATCTGCCATTGAACAGGATGGTTGCTTGCTTGGACAACTAGAATTAACACTGATGTAAATATCTAAATATCTGCAAACTTTAAACTATTTCAACACATAGCCATGCTGGCCTGAGGTCTCCCAGTTTAGAGATGGTCATCTCAGAGTCAGAAAGGGAGCAGAAGCATTAGCATATACGTGGTGTTAAGTTCATTGATCTAAAATTGTAGCCTAATGAGAACATTCACTCTTGGACAATATATATCTGAGAGGCTCCATATGAAAGGCAATTCCTTGCTAAGAAAGATGGGTGCTATTGTAAACGCTATCATTCTGGCATATCACTACTAGAAATGAGATACAGCAAATACTGTGATTAGAACTGGACTACTAAAAAATTACTAAACCAAAAATGTCACTCTTATTTTTTTTGTTGTGGTTTTTTTTTTGGTTTTTTTTACACACACAGTATTTTCTTTTTCTATTAAATGTTTCTTAGGTGAATTCTGGAGAAGCACTATACTAAAAAACAACAATTCTTTAGAAAAGCACAATTTAAAAGTTTTCAAACAACTCAAAAATACAAATATTATTTTAGGGATGGAGAACTACATACTAAAATTGCTTAGTTCCAATGGTCTGAAATGATATTCTTATGTAGTCATAAAAAAAAAAAAGTTTTAAAATTACAGTATCTATTTTCCAGACAGCTTAACAACATTTAATGCAAATCCAATCTTGTACATGAGCTGGGGAAATTCTTCCATTCAAATTTCTGAATGAGAAAGGAATTAAATGTTTTTTCTAATCAGTGAAGGTTAGTTTACAGGGTTCCTAGAAATTTCTGTAAAATTAACAGAATTTGATACAGCAAATAAAATCCTGAAGCATCTCTGAATAACAATTTAGGATTTTTCACCATGTTTCTCTTAGCTGCTAAGCAGTGCACAAGCTCATCAGACTATTTCAGATTTGCTCCTTGCTTTGATCCTTAGTTTGGTAGATTCAAATAAAAATAATTATTTTGACAAACAAAAAATATATGCCAATTAAAGATTTAATATATTTTTTATACATTGAGTGTTAATAGTCGTAACCTGAATTAGCAGAAGCACACCATCCTGGATAAATTTTCTAGTTAACTAAGAGCTCTTTTATACCACATAGTATTTTTTTATCAGTGTTTCTTATGAGACTCCAAAATATTTTCTACTTGCAGTATAACAAGACAACTCATTTTAGAGAATTACAAGAGTTTTTTCTTGTGTTTCACTTATGCTGGTGAATTCATTATTAAAGGGCAAAGACAGCATTTAGCATTAGTCATATATATCACAACTGGTTTGGGTTTTTTATTTTTTATTAGAAGCTTAACAGTGATATCAACAAAGTCATTTATGCTCAGGTTGTTAAGAGAGCTTAAATATTGACAACTGTAATTCTCTGGAGTGACACAAAGGATCAATAGCAACAACCAAAAGGAAAAAAAGTCGAAGTCACATTGCTAGTAAAACTAGCAGACAAACTTTAAACACAAGAAAACAGTATTTCTGAGAAAGCTGCAGAAATTATTCTAGAAAAGTTGAATCATTCCCCGAAGTTTTAGTATACAATTAAACTAAAACTGAAACAGACAAATGCAATTTTGATAATTTGCAGGAAATATGTTCCTTATCTAGTATGAACATATATGCATTTTTGTTTCAATGTTTTTCCTAAATCCTGTGTATCCCTGTTATTTCATCTTTATTACACTTTTTATACTACTGAAATATAATCAAATCAGCTTTTATGTTTTGACACTGAATGTCATGTAAAAGTGAATTAGTCTTCTAACAAAAAGATACTTCACCCCAGTAGATACAGATTACATGCCACAATTCCACTAGTCTGACTAGAAGAAAATTTTCTTCTGCCTAACACAGACAGGACGATGGATTATTTTTTTTCAAGCATACACAGTCAACTATTAAACATCATAACCACAACACCATTTAACAGTTCTATCATAGCCTTCATTATAAAGCATTGTTTATTTTAACCAAGTAATTCTTGTCAACTCTGTTACACCTTCTCTAAATTTCACACACGAACAGCATTCTATATTGACACACATACTGACTGCTAAATGTGCTGACCATATAAATGACAACATGAAGAGACACCATAACATTAAATGAGGAGTACAAAATGTACAAGAATAGAAAGGAGGACAAAAGTAGAAATGCAAAGACTGAATGTGTTTTGAGTTTGTGTATGTGTACACATATTGTAAGAAGAGTAGCTACAGAGAACTATAAGGAGAAAACACAGTGAGCAAAAGGTAATGTTTTTAAATTTTTAAACCTGCTTTTCCATTTTTTTCAAACAGATAGAGAGACTGAAAGTAAATAGAAAGGGGTGAACAGTACTAAAGGTGAACAAAATGAGCCAAAAGAAGACAGGAAAAGACATGAGATGTGAAAAAGAAGTAGGAAAGAAAAAATTGGCAAAAAAGGTGATAAGAAAATAACACCTTTTTCAGTTTCAGAGATAGAACAGCAAAAAGGTTAGAAATTCAAAAAAGCTTAAAAACAAGCAAAGAAAAACCTAAATAAAGAAGAAGAGCAGAAGTATGAGAACCCTCAGCTATTCAGCTAGAAGTCTTTCTCACGCATCGATTCTGCTCCACCGCTGTTGTAATCCACAGTGTGGATCCACAATGGAAAGCAGCACCATACCTTTCTACACAAGCTTCCCCACTGGTTCCTCTTGAGCACAGTTAACACTACAGTCACATAGTTTTATCCAGCACATGGTGTCCAAATGTTTTTTAAACATGTATAGCCATCAGCTCCTACAAATTTAACTGTTTAGAAGGCAACTGTTTCAGGAAGCAATTCCTTGGCAGTTGTCAGAAACTTTTCCTTCACCATTCTATTTTATTTATTCCATACAGTTATCTTTCTGTCCTAGATTTTGTATTTGGACACAGTTGCTTTGATTTGGTGGTGACTCAGTATAGCAAAGTCATCCACCTTGTATTAGAAACTGGACTTCCTATCACACAGAAGAAAAATAACAGAGGAAAACTGAACAGCATAGGCACATGAAACCTTAGAGGAAAATCCAACAGCACCGGCACATGGAAGTTTAGAAGGTACATATAAAAAGCTGGTGCTTCTTTTGAAAGTTTAGAAGCCACATTTAATAGCTAGTGCTTGTTTTGAAAGGATAAGAAGATCAAAGCAAAGCTCAGTTTTCAAGGTGTAGCAAAATACATCAGTATCCTTATTTTAATCACAGTTGTAATACCAGCTCCCTGACTTCTCTGTTTATTATTGCTCGCCTTCTCACCTCCTTCTTTCCACTCAACATCTTTATTTCTATTTCTCTGCTATCGTCTGGGTTACCTTACATGCTATCTTCAAGGTTTCCATTTACACGCTTTTCTCTTTCTCGTTCTCTTGTTTATCTCTGAAGATACTTTAACTTGTGTATAATGCCATTTCTTCTATAAGTGGACACAACTAAAGATCAAGAATTCTCATAGAAGAGGTTAGCACCACCTACACTGAGTAGGAATTGCCTAAGTCAGGGTTGGAAACCTAGTGCAACCAACTCTGAAACCAGATAATAAAGCTCGGCTAGCACCAGTGAGGTCCCTCACTCTTTCTTCTCTATTCTCTTACCTGTAATGGTATTGAAAAAGTCACCATTGCAGCGGTCAAACTTCTACACAATATAAAGAATTCCAAACAGTGAAAAGTCAGTGGTTTACTATCAAATATAAGATTATTGTTACGCCTCTTCCTTCCCATGTGGTTAAGTACCTTGCAAATGCAGTGCTGTGAATCTGAATTGGATCTCCATGAATTATTGAAACTTAGAGATATTAGAAGACAATGATTATGCTTGCCTTCAATTTTAATTCATATGTCTACTCGGAGACCTTGCTCTAGAATTACTGTTTGAAAAAAACAATGAGTATATCTGATGTTTGCATATCAGTTTTTGCATTTCTGTTATTGCAAGGTACTTGCTGAAGTTCTCTCTCACAAACTGGAACACTTGGAGAACAACATCGTCAACAGAAAAGGAGTTTTATCAGTACAAAGGGATTTTGCAGTAATGAAGCTTTCTCCTATAGAAAGAGATTACGATTGGTATAAATCATAAGGCACTTTTAAACCTACTGTTCAGGTGTAAGAGGATCTAACATGCTCTTATAAATGTACCATTTAAAAACTGCTTCAGTATATATGTTTATTGGTTTGTACTAGTGTTATTTGTACCATTTTGCTCACAAATTCCCAAGGCAACACAATTTTTATCTTAAAAAAATCTTCTTCATCTTAGCATAAAATGATTGTAAATACAAATGCTACACATTCACACAAACACACACTGACATACAGAAATACAAACAGAAATGGAATTACCTATCTCTATCTATTTAGATCACACCATTCTAAAGCACAACATCACAGAATAATCTTTCCTAAATTTTGTATTCCAGTTACAAAATAAAAGTAGTGAATGAAAGGATACTATTTGGCAGTTTTTAGCTAAAACATGGAGGTGGGAAATCATCCATCCACAACAATGCACTTTGTGGACATTTGTCCTATACTTGCAATGCCCATACTAAGGCAACATATCCCAGGAGCTGGCAGTCATGCTATCAGGAAGAATTTAGCTACAGAAACAATGATTCATTATGCATTTTAGAAGCACTGTCAAAACAGCACATCAACACACTACTATTTTAATCCTTTAAAGGTTAAAAGAGATTTAAAATACTATCATCACTTTTTTTTTCAAAATAGAAACAAGCAAAAAAAATCACAGTTCTAATAATGCATTTGAAGTTCATTTTTATTCACCTTTTTTTCCCCTCAAGGGACAGAAAACAGCTATTCAGTATCAGCTAACTACTTCCCTCTCTACATTGTAATTTAAATTGTCAACTCAACCTTATTGAACAGGTCTTTCACAATAGATGAATTAGAATTCACCGATTTAAAACCAGTTTAAATTTCATTGTATTCAGGTTTTAAAAGCCCTCGTAGTAATTTTTAAAATAATCATAATATTTTAATTAACTGAAATCTATATTACAAATGGATGATTTTCAAACTCACCCTCTGAACGAAGAGTCAACAACATAGTCCAAATATTTCGTTTCACCATGCACATCTATTGTTGTCCCAAAAACTACCATGAAGACTGCCTCTCACCTACCAATATCTAAAAACAGTGCTTCAGATACTGTTGAAAGCTCTTAAGGGCTATACATCTCTGCAGCCTTGAAAGCATCCTTCTCTTTCTTCCATAGAATGTTCCAGTTAAATACAAATAGATGAATATTCTGTCTCGTGAACACAGACATCTAAAAGGGTTATTAATTTCTTGCCATTGTAACTACATAATAGTTCTGAAACTTTATCTTGTAACATCCATTTACTATCATCTTATTGAAGACACATCTCTACTAAACTTAAGAAAGCAAAATCAGGAAGCTATTTGGATCTTCCGCCCTTTGTCCCATTACACAAACTGACATCATGATTGCTTACCTGCTGGAAAACAACTTCATCCTGCTTCATTTTCTTTTTGCTGCTTTTTCTGATCCTCCGGTTTGTCTGAATCCATTTTGCGACCTGGAGTTCAAAATCATGGTGCTTTTTTAGGTAGAAGACACAACCTGATTGTAGTTAGTCAGCATTCGATAGCTATAAAGAGACTCAAGACAACTTTTTTCATTGCTTCACTGGAAATGAAAAAGTACTTTCCCTCTCCAAAGCGATGTGGTCTGTGGTAATCTGGTTATTACCTGTACATGATCAAAGTGTGAGATGATGTTCTTCATCTTAGAGCTTCTGCTTTAAGAGGCTTTGCATGAAGAACATTTTGATGTCAGACCAGGTTGCCAAATGGGAAGTTACGATTGCAGTGTGAAAATCTCCTGGGGAAAAACTCGTGGGGAAAAACTCTGTGCTTTATCCCTTACACCTTCTATTTCAAGTAAGAGATTTATTTCCAGCCACCCACTAGAACATTGTTCCAGTGTACTAACGCTAAATTTGGATGACGTGGTTATTATTTAATAAAGTAGTAACATCTGGTGGGTTTTTTTATCCCCACACTAATATTTTTATTCTTAATAGGAAAGCAATGATTTTTTAAAGCAAAAGCGTGGCCGGGTGGGGAGGCTGTGCAAGGCGGAAAACTCCAGGAGCAGAATCGCAAGGGGAAGAAGCGGGTGGAACACAACAGCGGTGGAAGGTTCCCTCCTCACCTCGCTGCTCACTTGCTGGACGAGCTGACACTCCTTCCACGTCTCTCCCTCCTCCAGCAGGGGCTACACGGGGGAGAGAGAAAGCGCACGGTGAGGCGGGGTCGCCCGCGGAGGATCCGCGCTGCGCTGCGCTGCCCGCGGGGCCCGCCGGCTCCGAGCGCCGCCGGCTCCGAGCGCCGCCGGCTCCGAGC